>MU226909.1:3130434-3141068 GCA_018584345.1 Thuja plicata
AAATAATTAATTAATTAATGAATGATGATGTCATCAGGGGTTTAGAAAAATATTAATTATTTAAACAATGAAATTGCTTTTTAATAATTAGGGGACTATAGCCATTTTAATTAAATTAAATAGGCTAGGGGAATGGGTTAATTGCAAGTGGGTATTTGATTTATGGATTTATTTAATTCCTTTATAATTAAATACTATAGCCATGTTTGATTTTGATTTGATTTGATTGGTTAAAATTGATTTGAATTGTATGGCTATAATAGTTAATATAAATCAGTGATAAAAATCACCTAGGACATTAAATTGATGAAAAGAAATATGCCAAGCAGTAACAGGGTCGTTTGGACATAAATCGAGGGTATGATCACACTTAGGGCAAATAGGGTCCATAGTTGCAACAGACCAAATTCAGGTGGTTACATTAAGAATATCAGAAGTAAATAAAGATGGAAAATAAGGAATGTCGGGAACAAGAAATCTTTGAGCACTCATATCGAACCTATGGGAAACAAAAGAAATGATCAAACAAAGAAGATTTCATGGAATTCACCATAGGCAGAAAAGTGGAAAATGGCTTCTCCTCTGCTCCTACCGGCGGGTTTTGACTCAAAGAATGTGTTTTCCGCCAAACTATCAAGGTGAAGAAGTTTTGAAATAGAATCCATCCCATAAGAAAATAGAACCATAAGGAAGCCTATGGAATCAATATATATCATTTTGGCACCCCTACATGCCAGAATTTCCCTTTGGTATATTTTCAGATGGAGAGCATTCCAAAAGGATTTTTTTGCCCAAAGGAGAAGCGGAAAAGTAATTTTCTGTAGCTTCAGGAAAGTTACTGTTACAGTTACTAAAGTAAAAAATGTTTTCTAACAGCATGTAGAGCAAATTAATTAATGCAAATAAGGCCATTTTACTTTGTAATGGACTTGCTCATTAATGTAAATGTCTTTTCATTCGTGTGACGCAGAAAGTCGGCTGTTAAACGGTAAGAATTCAAAAAAGTATAAAATCAGTTGAAGATTTCAAACTGGAACCACCATTGTTCACCAAATTATCTGAATTTGAAGTAGCTAAGACCAGTTTCTCCTTGTCTCTATTTTCCAAAGAGAAATTCAAATCTCCAATGTGAATCATACATACATGGCTTCTAGATTTGTGGGATTTGACAGAATGAATGACATTACCTCCGAGTGGCACAAAATCTCAGATACCTCGCTGAAGTTCTTCAACATGCAGAACTTTCAGAACAGATTGAGAGTAGAGAAGATACACCCTATCACTAAGAAACTGAAGGAGAGTGTGTTAGTCGAAGCCACTGGTTTTCCTATAGCTGTTCAAGCTCCTGAGTTGTTCCAAGAATGTATAGCCTGATGCAACCCGGAAACCAAGAAAATTCTCCTACTAGACAACACGGTGCTCCTCTCCATTAATAGAGAATCTATCTGGAATTCTCTCCGCATCTCAAAGCAGGAGGAATACTATGAGATGAATTATAGCTGGACGGTTTCTGAATATTCAGCAAAGAGACCAGTCTGGAAGAGAGAAATTATGATGTCATGGTTTAAAGAAGCCAAGAGCACCAAGAGAAAGTTGCCCAAAATATTATTTGGTGCAAATCTGAAACCCGAGATCATGGACATCTTGGTATTACTTCATAGGATTAGAGGTGAGGCTGAAGCTTTTAATTTTATTGAACAATATTTCTTCCTAGTCTAGATAATCTGTTCTCAGCATCATTTTATTGACTGGGCCTTGATGGTGAGTGATAATCTCTTAGACGCACTAAATAGGGCCAAGTTCTAGAATGAATTTTACATGTCTTCTATCCTTATATATATTTTAGCTATGATTCAAATCTGGCCTGGACTTCCTAGATTAGAAGAATTCCTAGAATATGTGAAAAGCTATGAGTTTTTCCCTTCTCTACAACTACAAAATAGTTATGCTGATTATCTCACGGTTAATGATGCCTTTACAATGAGACTATGCAGGGAGCTACAAGGTTGTCCGGAGAGGAGATTTTATCCTGAAGCCATGGCTTTTATAAGCCGATTTGGATGCTATTTCATTCAGTTTAGAGATTGCTCATATCTTTATCTTGCAGGTTTTGATGACTTTCCTTTGAAGCTGCCCAGATACCCTACTGACATGATCGTGTTGATCAAAGTAATGAGGCAGTCACTCCAAGTGAACCTAATCTGTTCAGAGGCAAAGAAGAAAGGCTATGAGTTCCCAATGACCATTGGAGTTTATAGTTGTGCGTCCCGATCATAAGCAAAGAATGTTCTTAAAAAATTCTTGAAGAACTTCTCTCTGGAAACATATGACGTTCTAAGGCCATAGTATGACCCAGTTGATTATGCCAGAGATGTCTTAAAGATGAGCCAGGCCATCCACCATGTACCTGATATTGAGGACTATTGAGCCAATTGCAAAGATGACTTGGAGAGCAGGGAAAGATTCTATGCCTGGTTAACTATTGAACAGATTAAAAAGTTCAATGTTAACATTGCGGTGGAAGGGCTAGAAGATGATGATAATCATCTGTATGATGACACCTACTTGGAGAAAATAAAGCCCACCCCTATCAAATCAGAGCCTATGCTAGACCAGGTAGTAAGTGATTTGAAAACTCTGATGGGGGGTATTTATAAAAGAACAGCTCAATGGGTTGAGTGGACTGTAGGTTGAAAGAAGAGGTCAGAGAGGAAGCCTCCCGCTCAGCGAACTCTGGTGAAGGCAACTACTGGTGTCACAACCACTTCCTCAGCAACAATCTCTACTATTGTAAAGGGATCAATTCAACCCTCAGGAGGAGGCGATGAGAGTTTTCAAATCAAATTAAGAAGCCGACCTGACAAATCAAATTAAGTCTACAGCCGAGCTCCCTAAAGCTACAAAGTCTGAACAGCCAATTAGTGTCATTGCTATAGATACTTCAGCTAAGAATTTGACCCAAGAAACTCCAAAGAGGGCGTCCCCGGTCATAGTTGAAGTTGGAGAGGATAGTCCTAGTACCTCTACAAAATCTGATAAGAGGGGCAGAGAGCAACAGGAGGTTTCCCAAAGTGTAAAACTTATCTCCTCCTCACCTACTTCAGTAAATCCATTCACTTCCCACCCTAAAACTACTCCCCCACTCATAAGGAAGCTATTCATTGAAGAGTTGGTCTCCACCAACAAGGTCACTAGCATAGAGTCATGGATAGAAAACACTCTAGAGCATAAAAGGAAGAGGGTGGAGGTGGAAATTCCCAGCAAGGACACTCTATCATGAGATTTTCAGCCCAAGGCTACTACAAGAAAGTAGAGGATTGTAAAGACAATGTCTACCCTGGGTCGTGATCTTCAGACAGGGCACTTCACCATGGAAGTAGCCAAGCCCACCAAAGAAGGTAGACTCGAAGATCTGGCAGCTTCTAACTTTCAGTTACAGTCATTTGATATGGGCGTAGCTTGACATGATACCAAAGTGAATTGGTGGAAGTCCACCAATGTGGTAATAGAGGAAGAGCTAGAAGACCTCAAGACTTCCAAAGTTCATCTTAAGGAAGAAGTGGCTCAGCTGACTGATTTAATCAGATAGCTCCTAACTCCTATTGCGAGTGCCCCCAGTACCCAAACTTCCTTCGATCCCAGTGCTGCAGAGAACCAAGCCATTTTGGGGATTAACATTATGGGAAGATTGGTCAGAGGTGGATCAAGAGGCTCAAGTTAGAAGGTCTAATGATCATTGAACAGTTAGGTAATGCTGTTCTAAGGCTAGAAATAGAGAAGAGCAACATTGAGAAGAATCTACAGACTCTCACTATAGAGAGAGTAAGATGCCAAGAATGCGTAGTCATGTTGCATGTGGCAGTGAAGATGAAAACCAATGAGGCCCTAAAAGCTAAGATCCTACAGAAGGGTGATGAGCCCTTGATTGAATGGCTCCAAAGTCTGGAGTTCAAAATTGAAATGATCATTCAGGCCGAGACCAGGCTACAACAAACATATGTTAAAGTGAAAGAGGAGAAAAGTAAAGATTATAAACTCCTCCTAGGACTTCATGTGGAATCACAAACCAGCGGTGAAGGCAAAGCAATAGTTGGAGTGGCAAACATGTAGAAGTCATTCACAGATTACCTGCACAAATTAGCAGAGCAGTCTTTGACTCATTTAGACAAGGTGCCAGAACTCTAGAAATTGAGTGGATGCATCTTTAGGGCTATGGAGGAACTCAAAGACTAGATAGAATCAATCAAGACTCTAGCCAAAGAACATTCTAGATGGCTCATCCGTTACACCAATGTCCATGTCAACAGACATGAAGAGCTCATCCAAGTCATAATTGCTGTGATCGCCTATAGGGCCAAATTAGATAAGGCAAAGGAAACTAAATCATAAATATATTCTCTCCTTGTGCTATTTTTGTAAGTTTTGTAATGGATAAACCTTGGGTTATCATTTCTGGTTGGGGAAGTTGAACCATTTCGGTTACTCCTTTTTGTAACGGTCCAGTCTAGAACTCTATATGTATTTTCCCCAAAATCAATACTAAGGTCGGCTAAATTTTGGTGTGAAGAATATCATTGTTACTGAGTCAATTGTGTATGTCTGAATGCCATTTCTTTAACTATTCCATTGTATTCCATTTATCTTTCTGTTGAATTTGAACTTCTCTTATGAGTTAGATTTGTAATCTGTAATTGAACCAGAATTTTGTATTAAGATTCGATACGGTTAATTAAGGGTGAAATCAGTTGCTACTCTAAGTTTTGGGAATGTTCTTATGATATAGATCGACTCATATCATTATATTGTTAGCTTTCAGTCTTGCATCTACATTTTAGCAATCATCCATGCATCACCAACTTTGGGGGTTAATCTGATTGATAAAGTATTAGAATTGGCTAGATTTAGAGTTGTGTTTAATTCGCCCGAGCTATTTTTTGTCTAGATTTGGCTTGGTTTACCTCTCCTACTCTCGGGTTAAGAGCATACCCTTGTTAGATTAGGAAAGATTGAAATTCATTGAACATTATTCATATAAGGGAGCTGTACCTTCCAATTCAGAGGGAAAATAGGTTCTCAAGTAACTATTTCCCAACTGTTGTATTCAATTGTTCTTAAACATTTTTGGGTATTTTAGAGTTACATTCAAAAGAACAATCTATTTACCAACAAGTTGTTTTCAAAGTTTAAAGATTCATATTTCCAAATGTAACAGTCACTTTGTCGTTTAGTGGGAAATCCATTCGAGAAGTCTTTTAGTATTATGAATTGACTTAACTACCAAAAGATGGTTGGAATGGTTGGGGAAACAAGTTATAAAACATTAGAAGATTCTATTGTATGGAGAGAGACCTAGAGTGTATGGACTGTTCATAGAGATGCAATAAAAGTTCATATTTTCTACAACTTTGGTATTGTCTTTTGGCATTCTTGAAATCTTTGATCATTTGAAGAGTTGTAGGAATGTATTGAATGTATTTCCTATCAATTTCTATCATTTTGTGATGATTCATAAACTTTATTGAAGGTTTGTACACCTGGTGTGGTTAAATCTTCACAATTTTGGTGTCTTTTTAGTAATAGTCTTGATTTTCTAGTAGAGTATGACCATCCCATGAACTCTTAGGGCCTAGGATTCATGGGATGTAACTAATATAATCTATACAATATCGATTTAACCTTTATAGTGCAGGAATAGAGCAAGGTGTGGGTGATCACCATGAGAAACTCAATGGAAATGGTGGCTAATGTATTGTAGTAGTATATTGGAGTGACCAAGGGGTGTTTTTTTTTTATATGGATTATCTTAGAATGCCCATTGATTGGTGAATTGAGTCTTCATTTTTTTTGGAAGTGATCAGAAACATGACATTTAGGAAGCTGTAGAAGCAAGGGTTGATAAGAAGAAATTTGGGGTTTTTTTTGTTGTTGTTGTAGAAAGGTTAGATCTAATTCCTTTTGGATTTATGTATTTGAAGACCAAATAATGTAGTGTCTAGAGTTGGGGTCTTGGGGATGCATAGAACTAGTAGTTTCTTTGTTAATCTATCAATTTTCAAGTATTTGTGCAGGAGTACGGTCTAAGATCTATGTGTTGGTCCAAAACAACCATGGTAAATCTTTTGGTATGTTGAAGTACTAGATAAAGGGTGTTTGAATAAGTTATTTTTTCCTTTGATGCTTTGGGAAAAGTTGGATTTAGAAGTTTGAGAAGGTCATTGTAGGGCTACAAGCAGGGCTAATAGGCCTGTCTAGGGGATTGTTCAAGATTGAAGAGTTAGGTGTTGAGTCAAGCCAAATACCTAATTGAATCCATTGAAACCCCACATAAACAAGTTGTAAGTACTTCCTTGAGTCATTAGTTGGGTGTGTATCTCCATTTAAGTCAGTCGTCGGGTTGAGGCCTAGGAGAAGTGCCAAAATTCATTTAAAAAATAACCATTCATTTTTTGTCTATCAGCCCACCACCCTTACCTCTGCACCAATTTAGGTTGAGGGTGTTGTGTTGGAAACACTGGGGGGGGGGTGAATCAGTGTTTCACTAATTATTCTATTTCATCAACTTTAAACATAAATCAATTATACATCACTTGAAGCTTAACAAAAGATCACATAACACATAATATGATTATGGGGAAACCTTGATTAGAGGAAAACCCCAGTGGGAATTAGTACCCACAAATATTGCACTAGTATAATGAACCTGTTAAAGTTCCTTTGCCATGTTAGGACCAGTCTTTACAATGCAAGTACAATGACCTGGTTAAAGGCCTGACCCTGTTAGGAGTCTTTTACAAAAAACCTTTTTAGGGGTGAGGACTCACTGTCCAAGAGCTCCTGCTCAATGAGAAAGAAGGCTAAAACCTCTTGAGAATAGATATGCACTATATCCAAAAGTGAACTACTATATATGACATAGATGTCTGAACAGTTCCGGTTATGCACTTATGCTCTTATCCTTTTTAGGGATCTATCTCATACTAACATCTTTATATTGCTCTTCTATATCTCTACTATGCATATTTCTTTGACACTTGTAATATACCTTTACATTGCATATATATATATATATATATATATATATATATATATATATATATATATATNTTTACATTGCATATATATATATATATATATATATATATATATATATATATATATATATGTTTATGCCTGAATAGACGTGACTATAAACAAGACCTTAGTCGGCCCAAAAAAAACATACACAATGCTTCCAATCAAATTGGCTTAAGCATGTTTACAATAATGTTTAGTACATGATTAAAAACTTACTACAATAGGTACTTATCCTTTACATAACAAAAGATTACACGCTAATCAAAAATTTGAAGTCGGCTCCATACTATGTATTCTAAACTGCTAGTGTGCTTGTTCTTTCTATAACTTAGCTGTACTGACATTCTGTACCATGCGTGTATAGGGTAAGCATAAAAACATATCATAGAGCTTATTTTTGAAGGCACTTAGTTTGAATCATCCCTATGCACATGCGCTAGTGTACTGATCATCTCTGTATCTCTGTTCTGTATTGTCTTCTATACTTAGTCAATTTTCACTACTAATTTTGCTGTCAAAAATCCATATGAATTTGTTGCCATAGTGACAACACAAAATAAGTCATATACTCCATTTAGAGTCAAATTTCCAATAATCTCCCCCTTTGTCATTAACGGCAACAAAGGAATGTGGCCAAGTTACTCAAAATTGACTAAAACCAAAAATTGTATATTCTCTTCTCTTAACATATACTATATATTTCTTTGCATATATATAATATACTCCTCATACATACATTACTACCCCTTTTAAATTAATGAAAAAGGTGTCAAAATTGTAAGTCTCTAGATACTTACTCCATGTATACATCTGGATAGGCTATCTGTAGATTCTTCATCTCTTGCTGCCAGAATGCCTTTAGTATATCAATTGTTTGGAGATGGGTGCATAGAGCATATGTGAGTTTTTCCATCTTTGTCAAATCCATGCTGGGTCCTTGATCATAGGTAGCAATGGTTGCATCAATTTGTTTAATGTTCTCATCTAGAACTGCTAAGGAGGGCGCAGATAGGAGGACTTGTGCATAACCTTCCAAAACATGTTCTTCAACTTCATAACCAAGAGGGTGAATCCATTTTGTTCTAGGGTCAATTGCCTCCATGCAAGTACAGTCATTTTCCACCATGAAGCATATGGTGTCTTTTTATTTCTCAACTATCTTCTTAGGTATCCTAAACCTCTTCTGCATCTTGATCCTAAATTTTTTGATATCCATGTCCATAGTATCTTTTGCACTACTCTCTGATGTAGCTTTTAGTGATATTTGAGACATAGTGGGTTTACTTCTATCTAGGTAAAGATTTGCAACTTTACCAACAATGTGGAAATATAGGTAGATGATCAAAGAGCCAAACCTGAATATCTTGCTCTTGTCATGCTTAATAGCCTTGATTTTCTCAATCAGCTATGTGCACAATAGTTCACAGAAATTGTACTGAGTGTTATCTCTCAGTATCCTTATTTCTACTAGAACTGTTGCTGTAGACACACTGTTTAGTCTGCTTTCCTACTGAAACTTGTATCTACGTATCATAGTGATTAGTTTGATGCCATTCTCCTTAATAGGATCGACAGTCATGTCGTGCCTATCACTTCTAGATAAGAAAAATTGTTCAACCTACTTCTTAACATCCTTGCCAGTAGGAAGAACTGGTCTAGTCTTAGGAAGTCCAATCATTTCATGGATTAGGTCTGCAGTGATACACACAGGAACTTCACCAATCCAATATAGGTCATCATGTATCCTGCTCAGTAGTATCTTCACCCATTCTGGCTCATAGAACTCATGCGCATTGGAATACTCAAAGATAGGGTTATTAGTGAGATGTGCATATTCATCCTTGAAAGAGTAGTCTGGTTTCATCATTGAACCCATAAGAGTTGCTATGCTATTGTCTCCAATTGTTTCCTTCTTGCAGCAGATGTATGCATGAATGTCTTCCACATGCATGACTCCTAGCGAAGTCTTAGAGAATGCTCCTTTGACATCATCTAATATAGAATTGAATGGATGCTTCTTAAAGACAAATATCTTCCTTTCAACAATGTCAAATACAACTGGGGTTGCCATACTTACTTGCAACTTGATTAAGTAGGATTTCATGGTAAATCAAAATGATGCGATTTATAGGGTTCCATTTCAAATTGCAATCTGTTTATCAACTAATCAAATAGATACCTTTGATTGCTTTGATGTTTAGTGCTTCTGTGCTTTGCAAATTTTTTGATCTCAGATGTAAACAATGAGAATAATCAATCAATCCACTGATTTATATAAACTTTTTCTGCATTAAATGTCATAAGTGCTTTTACTGAGACTTTCAAACTTTATTCAGAATGCAGTATGGACAATGTGTGAATGTAAACTACATTCTTTTGTTATCACTGACATAAATCCAAAGGTGCATACTTAGAGGTGAGTATACTGGCCACACAGGGGTTCAGAGCTAGAATAGCTCCCCCTAAGACCATGAGGGTCAACTATCTAGAAGTAGAAGGTGCGTCCACTGAGGATGCATTTACTACTTTATTCTCTTCATTATCCTTCTTTAATTCAACCCATATTTTGTCTGAGTTAGATTTAGCTTCCACAAAATTAACTTCTCCCGATTCTTCAAACAAAGTCTTTTTAGGCTTCTCTTGTCCTTGTGTTCTTGACCTGCAAAACCTTGAGATGTGTCCAACTTTTCCACATGAGTGATAAATGATAGGAGGTCTGATGTTGTTATTCATCATGCTACACTACTTGGATGTTTGTCCATTGTAATTACATATCTGACATGTAATGTTATGCAAGTTTCTTTGAGGTTGATTTCTTTGATTGTATTGAGTCTAATTCCTTTCATTCAGTTGTGACTGATTTCTTTGATTTTTCCTGCAATGAATAGCCCTATGACCAAACTTATTATAGGAGTAATAGTAACCATTGAATGGTCTTACATCCTTACAATCTCTTTCCAAGTGTCCATTCTTGTTATAGGCATAGCAAGTACGGTTGACTGCCTTGTGCTTATCTTTTGGTGGTTCTACTTTAGTCTCTTCATGATTCTTAGTTTTATTTTCTTCTGTAGATTCTGTTTGAGCTTTCTTTCTTTCTTGTAATGAGTTGATCTCAATTTGAGCTATACTGTATCCCATACCAGTGGTATCACCTTTTATCTTTTGTGCATAAAGCTATGATTGAATTAAATCAGAAGTTGTGTGAAGTTTATCAATCTTGTCTTTTTCTCCTGATAATTCAGATTCAATCTTATTCTTGATATTTCCCAATGCCAAGATTTTCATATTGGCTTCATGAGTTCTTCATCTAACTATTTATTTTCTTTGTTCTTCTCTTAAATAGCTAATAGGCTATCAGTTAACTGATCATTCAATTCTTCTATCTTATCCTTTAGAGATAAGTTTTCTTCATTTAGTTTCTTGACCATTTTAACCAAATCATTTGTAGAGCAATCTTTCAAATCTTTTCTTAACTTTTTGATAAGCATTTGTGAGCCATCAACTTTTAGTTTAAGTTCCTCATTTTCTTTCTCAGATCTATCTAGATCTTCAAGGGCTGC
>MU226909.1:3141177-3152753 GCA_018584345.1 Thuja plicata
GGGGGGGTGAATCAATATTTCACTAATTATTCTATTTCATCAAATTTAAACATAAATCAATTATACACTACTTGAATCTTAACACAAGATCACATAACACATAATATGATTATGGGGAAACCTTGATTAGAGGAAAACCCCAGTGGGAATTAGTACCCACAAATATTGCACTAGTATAATGAACCTGTTAAAGTTCCTTTGTCTTGTTAGGAGTAGTCTTTACAATGCAAGTACAATGACCTGGTTAAAGGCCTAACCCTATTAGGAGTCTTTTACAAACAACCCTATTAGGGGTGAGGAATCACTATCCAAGAGCTCACTGCTCAATGAGAAAGAAGGCTACAACCTGCTGTGAATAGATATGCACTATATCCAAAAGTGAACTGCTGTATATGACATAGATGTCTGATCAATTCCGGTTATGCGCTTATGATATTATCCTTTTTAGGGCTCTATCTCATACTAACATCTTTATACTATTCTTCTATATCTCTACTCTGCATATTTCTTCAACACTTGTAATATACCTTTACATTGCATATATATATGTTTATGCCTGAATAGACGTGACTAAAAACAAGACCTTAGTCAGCCCAAAAACAACATACACAATGCTTCCAATAAAATTGGCTTAAGTGTGTTTACAATAATGTTTAGTACATGATTACAAACTTTCTACAATAGGCTCTTAGCATTTACATAACAAAAGATTACATGCTAATCAAAAATCTGAAGTCGGCTCCATACTCTGTATTCTGAACTGCTAGTGTGCTTGTTCTTTCTATAACTTATCCATACTGACATTTCGTACCATGTGTGTATACGGTAAGAATAAAAACATATCATAGAGCTTATGTCTGAAGGCGCTTAGTTTGAATCATCTGTATGCATGTGCGCTGGTGCACTGATCATATGTGTATCTCTATTCTGTACTTAGTCAATTTTCACTACTAAGTTTGCTGTCAAAACTCCATATGACTTTGTTTCCATAATGACAACAAAAAATAAGTCATATACTCCCTATGGAGTCAAATTTCCAAAATTTTGACCTTATGGCAAGACATGTTGTTAATTAGTGCCAAAACACTTAGTCACTTATATGATTACAGTGTTGACCGAGCCAACATCTTGAAGTGTAGCCCGAGCAGTTGCAGTGTTGACTCAGAAGATAGTGCCAAAAATTATCACCTAAGTCACCAGTGTTACCCGAGTTACTAGCTCTGAGTGATTAATGTGACCCGAGCACCTAGTGTAGCCCGAGTGCCAGAGTTTCCAGTTCACTATGTCACCCAAGTGTCAGCATATTGCTTGAGTGTTAGTATATCACCCAAGTGGATTACTGGACCCAAGTATTAGCATTGGGCTGACTTAGTTCATATTTTTTGATACTAATTGATATGTTAAATAGAAAACTTATGAAGGTAATTTATTTGGATTAGATATATATGTAAGATACTTTATTTATCCAAATATAGAAGTAGACAAGAAGTTAGAATACATGCGAATATTAAATAACATATTGATTAGAAGGCTACAACAGTAAAAGGAACATCAAAGGCTCATCTATCATATTCAGGTGATTAGTATTATCTCAAAGGATCTTATTCAGAAAATCAAATTTGCATAGCTAATCATCCACTAGTTCATCCTAACAGGTGTATTAGCAAAATCCTTTAACCGGGTGGACTTAACAGTCCTGATTAAATCTCCTAACAAAGTGCATACTTAATTGTATTGTACAAATCCTTTCACAAGGTAGAACTAATAGTCCTTATTGCTCCTAATAGGGCAGGCCATTAGAAGTGGTCAATTGTAAGATTTAACAGGCTAAATTTATACTACAATACTAAATCTTGTGGGTACCATCCCCACCTCAGTTTTAATTTCTATTTGGAAGGTTTCTGGGTAACCAAATATTGTGTTAAGTGTTGTGGATGTTTATTTATTTTCTGGTCCATGCATGCAATTAGATTAGACAATCTAATTAAGGATAAAAGAGAATAAGTTTTATTGGTTCCTGATTCACCCCCCTCTCAGTCACCTAGCCTCAATATATTTCCAATAACTTTTATCAGAGAAAAGGTTCTCTTATCAAAAGTTTAACAGCTTGAGCAAAGATCAGAGGTAATGGAAATATATAGATTGGAGAAAGCCATTGAAAATAAAAAGATAGATCTAAAAGTGGCCATGGATCAAATCAAAAAACTCAATGACCAACTCTTTGATTCCCTTAAAAGAAGAAAATATTTAGCAGTGTAAATGAATGATAAAAATTACATATAAGAAAGAATTGAAGATTTATGCAAAGAAATAAGTTCTGAAGAAGCTGATGCAGCCATTGAAGACCTACTTGCAAAAAATATCATATTACACAAAGAATTCAAAAATTCGAAGAGAGAACAAGAAATCCATTCAGTCACAATATGTGAAGTCATGGAACCAAAGAACCAAGCAGAAAATGATAGAGAAATAGCACAAGAAAATAAAATATTACTAAGTACAAGATTAGAGGAAAAAGAAAATGAAATCCATCATTTGTCACTCCAGCAAGCATATATGATAAATCAACTCAATAGTTCAAATCAAGAAGTTATCAATCTAAGGACTAACAATGAAAGACTACAGAATGATCTCAATACTAAAAAACAAACCAATGAGAGTATGATGAATTCACAGGCAAGCATGGATCAGTTGACAGAGAAAACTCATTTTAGACATCATAGACAGACTAGATTAGGTAATACTGAACAAGGTGAATCCTCATAGAAAGGAGCTCAAGAGAACAAGAAACCTACATGTAATCATTGTGGTAAGTTAGGGAATACATAAAATAAGTGTGTGAGCAATGGAAAGTCAAAATTTAATGGTAAATGCTACAGGTGCAACAAACATGGACATAGGGAAAGTGAATGCACTAAAAAACCTAAGTTCTAAGGAAAATGTTTCAATTGTAATAAACAAGGTCATAAGTCTTTCGAGTGCAGAATAAGAATTGGAACCCTGTTGAACAACTAGCTAAAGCAATTTTTGGTTGGGATTACAACACATGGAGAAGATGTTGTCATTGTGGTGAATATGAGAATATTGGTGCAAATTGTGCAAAGACTCACCTCAGAAAAAGGAATCCTACTAAGAGATGTTATGTGTGTAAACAACTCAGTCATCTAAGCAAGAATTGCATGAAGAGAGAAAAAGTGGATAATGGTTTTGAGAAAGGCAAATAATTTTTTTTTGAAATAAGAACTCAGATGAGTCAACATTGGCTAAGGAAGTCTTTTGTGAATTCAGACCAAAACAATGACGGATCGAATGAAACCCAAAATAGTGAACTGGGTGGATCCACCATCTCTGAATAAATATGCAAGGGGACAACCAAAACTATGCATACAAGCCATCATACACCAGTTCCAGATATGATAGCAAGTCCAAATCTGCATATTGATGCACTAGGACACATTATGGTTCTAACCGAGTCAGGATCTCAATTATAACCAAGTTTCTCAGGCTTAACCGAGTTAAGTCAGGTTGTATGATTTTGAAGATACAAAAGTTATTTTTCACCGAGCTTCCGAGAAAGCCTAGGAGAACTACTGTAGCTTTCACAACTACTATGTACTGAGCTCATTTAATGAAAACCTATGATGAAATTTCTCATAAATGGTGGAGTTGAAGGGTTATTGTTTACAGTTTACAAAGTGACTAAGAGCTTTTAGCGATTACAAATAAAATTTGTGTTTGAAAGCTTTAGTTGCAGCGAATTTTTATCAAACCTCTAAGAATTATGACATCTTCATCCAGTAGTAAGGCCAAGAAATGATCCAAGATGTTAGTGAGGAATGTTGTCTGCGAATCGCCAAAGTTTAAACTTCATCCAACGATTACAGAGGAGACAGATCTGATGAGAGCCCATTCCCAAATTACTTTGAAGGTACTATTGATTAATGACATCTAAGCTTTCTATCATTGCACCATTCAATAACTAGGCACATTGGAGATGAATCAAGCATATGAGAAACTTTGTGTGGATGGAAATATGAAGCCAGGACACAAAGACCTCAAAGTCAAGGGTTTAACCCTCATTTGCATATGGTGCAGAACTTTCAGATAAAATGGATTATGTTTGTTTTGAGCCGTGTTCACAACATGCATCTCTAGCTGGAGCAACCACTGAAGATCACTAAGACAATGGTACACTATGTGACAGGGTACCCAATGCTTGACAAACCAAAAGCTACCAAAACCCTACCCCAGGATAATATAGCCAAGAAGACTCTTGCTGAGTGAGACGGAAGAGGCATGAGGTTGAATGGAGTCACACACATGGAATTGAAAATAGGTATTCATGTGATTGCACACAAAATATACAGTTCTAGCTGAACAAACAATGTACCATGTGAGGCTATGGACTTGGCATAAAAAGTGGTCATGAACAATCTTTCATTTGAACTTTCCGAGTTGTAGCTCATCCATTTGAGCAAAAACATGGAGAGCATCTAGGAATCCAAGACCAATCCATGTAAGTTTGGTTCACTCTTGGTATGCATATTCTTTTATGTTCAAAAGTTTTTCCCTTCCAAAGGCATAGTTGTTTGGAAAAAGGACATACCCATAGTTTATTAGATAAATGAATTTATAGCAGAATTAGGAGATAATTTTTAGAGCATCATGGATGCATACTTTGAGAGTTTCAGAAAAAAAGATATGGAATTCCAAAAAAATTGGTAGAAGACTATAAAGATGATATTTTCTTCCTAGTTGACTGTGACAAAGTGTAAATTCAAGCAGTCAAGCCTAGGGTTGGACAGGTGAAACCTCTTGCATATGAGGTTAACATAGATGAGACCAGAGACATCATTGAAGCTCTAGTGAATGAGCCTTTTGATCCAAAAGAACCATATTTTGGTACTTATGAAGAAACAAAAGGCAAAATATCTTTGGAAATTGAGATTCCTAAAATCTTGAAGAGAGGAAGGAAGTGAATTGAGAAGATTGGAAAGAAATATGGCAAGTCTTCTAACTCTCCTCCTTCAATCACTGAAAGCAAAGAGGATGACATAAAGATAGAAGATGATGAATCTAATAAAGAAGAAGAATAGGTAGAAGTAGAGCCTCCTAAGAAGAAGAGGCTAGCCCCCAAGAAAACATCTAAGGCCTCTACCCCTGCTTTCACAATATCTAGAACAAGACCGAGATTGCCTAAGGAATATGAAGAAGAAGATACAGTCATATTCAAGAAGCCACCACCTACCTTTGACCAGAGGATTGAAGATTTGAAAGGAGGCAGTGGTATGATATCTCTCAAATCATTGAAGTATGCTACCAGAACAAAAGATGAGTAGAAGATGATTGAGGATGTATTAGTAGAGAAAATGACAAGATGGAAGTATGATCCATCTAAATTGAAAAGCCATATGACTGAATAACTTCTCAAAGCAATCACTATTCCCTCACACAATGTAGTTTAGATTGAAAAGGACATAAAGATGCAAACCTTGAAGCAAGTTGTTGGTACTCCTAAATTTGGAACAAATTTGGAGTCACCATGTTTGATTTTTCAGATAAGCAAAGTGAGTACCCTTGAAATTTTGTGTGAGAAAGCTCAGTTAGAATACTTGAAAAGGATGCCTAGATGATTTTCATGAGGTACGGATTGGGAAAAGGCTTCAATGCCTTTCATTTGATATATGCAGTGGGTCTCAGCTCCTGAATTCCAATTCTGACATGTTTATGGAGTAGTCATTTTGAGGGGGTCACCTAATTCTGCATATTGCTAAAATATCATTTTGCTGTCCGGGGCCTACTTTGCTTTTGAATTCTTTCCACCTTGTTGAGTTTCATAAGCAATCATTTTGGGAATATGTTGTACGCATATCAGAGAGTCTATGTTTTAAATCTCAGCCCACTATCAATCCATTTGATAGGTTTTCATACTTCCCAAAGTTGGTTGTTCAAGAATTGTTTGCATCTTTGTTCTGCCTAGAAATCTGAACAGCCCAGTTTGACACATCATAACTTTTGACAAGTTGATTCAATTGAGAAAATTCCATTTGTACTGTGTTCTAGTGGTCACACACTCCAATATTTCTAGTTTGCAGATCCCTATGAAATCATATGACAAGTTTTCTAGAACCATTCCGTTGGTGAATAATTCTGATTTCCTGTGTTTTCAAGTATAGAATTGCTAAGTTGTCCACTTTGAACTCTTAAAAATCTATACTCGGGTGAAATTTTTGGATAATTGACTTGTCCCTCATATTGTAAACATAGGAGTGTACCTACCTGAAGATTTATAGATTCTTTCCAATCCATTTATCCACTTTGCTAGAGCCTTTCCGTTTCCAATTTAATGAAGTTTCACTAAAGATGCAGATTTCAGAATTAAGTGGCATACTTTGTGGTTTCCTTATTTTCACCTGGTTCAAGGTCAGACATAATTGAATGTGGATCTATATTGTAGACCTAGGAATGAACTCATATGAAGATTCCCAAACTTTGACCAATCTGGTAGATCACTTTTCTTTGCCTATTCCAAACCCAATTTCTACATATCTGTTGTGCTTTGGTTCAGAAAGTGTTTAGGGTGCTAATTTTGCATATTGGTATCAGTTGAATGGTTTGTTTTCAGAGGAAGAAAATTGAGGGGTCATGTTCTACATGTGACATTCAATCAGGCTCCAGAGGTTGAGTTTCTGAAAGATCTTTTTGATGACCCTATGAATTCAGTTTCAGAGGTAGTTTATTCAGTTTGCAGTACAAAACAAAATTAAGTTTTTGAATGGCCATTTTGTATAAGTGATATCTTTCTATCTGAAAGATATTTTCAGGGTCTGATTGTGGGAACATCCTCATTGCATATGAATGTACTATGTGACCTAATGGTGAAATTTGAAAACTTGTTTCAATGTTTTTGCAAGGGTTAATCTGAAGGGGATTTATGTTGTTCCAACATTTGCACCTACACGAGTTTTCTGAAAGGCTAAGTTTGCACTGTTATATCTTGTGCCTGATGATGAATCGGGAAAGCCCCTTCTGCATGTGTATTCAATGGTAATCAATGAATCTTCTTGCCAAGTGATGGGATTAGTTTACTTGTTTAAGTGAATTTTTAAAGGCAGCCCCAAAGGCTAATTACCATAATTGTGGTCGATTTGCATAAGTGTTAAAATGATTATAAGGGCCGCCGCCTTGTACTTAATGTTCAAAATTTAAAATATGGAAGTATGGACAAGAGGAAACATTGCAAGAGGGTTTTCAAGTGATGCAAAGCAACAATCAATGTCATCCACCGTTCAACACTCTGTCGGTTTGTCCGCATGACAGAATTGTGTTTTAAATGCCAGTTGCATTTTCATTGGGGATCGTTTACAACTACAATGTCAAAGTGATATGTTTGAATTTGAAAATTAAGGAGACCATGCATTGGAGGAGAGTGCTGCACAGATTTGAGAAGAAGAAGCCACACATTGAATATAGAAACAAAGTTTTAAAAAGAGAAAACACGAATTTGCAGAAACAAAAAACACAGTCATATTGCGGGGGGCATAACATTTTATTCAACCATTGGATCAAGCTCATTTTTGGATATGTTATCGAAAATATAATTATCGAGATTCTCACCAGAGCGATTTTCAAAATTCATCCTGATTCACGAGATACAGTCGCCTGTGTGCAGCATTGTCTAAACTGCCCATAAAGAAACTCAAAGAGACATTATCCCACATTTGCTGGGCAGTGGCATTTTTTGACATTTATATACTCCAACGCACAGTATATGAAATAAGAAAGAGAGACCAGAGGCTCTTGGAAAGATCTTAAAGGCTGGAGGAATGAAGGCATGGGTTGTACACAGTGTTTTGTGATGAATTTTGAAAATGCCTTTCAAACATGCAAATGAATTATCCCACATTCATGCCTCAGTTGGATTTCAAAATGTTTATATGCAAAAACACAAACATAGTAATTTGAAGGAAGAAGAGGAGGCTATCCTAGTCATGGTCGCATGGTTGCGAGAAGGACCTAGTCGCCCAGGATTCTGAGACTTCGTGATTGACCGCTAGCGGTTATTCGCCCAGTCATGAGATGTTAGCCACCCAAGGAGATAACCATTGAGAATTGGTGACTAACCGCTAGCAGTTAGTCACGAAGTAGCCGAGTGCCAGAGTTGACTGCTACGACATGGAGATAGCCGCTGGTCGCCAGATGGGAATTAGCTGCCGGATGTCAGTCGTGAGGTCGTCCAGGATTGACTGATGAGGTAAACTTTGCTCGTGACTATGAGACTGTGCTGGTTGCATGGTCGCTGAAGGTTAAAAGATAAGTTAAAATTATTCAGCGACTTAGAGACAAAGGAAGAAGGCTAACTGGGGTTAAAGGCACAATCAAAGAGCAGTTTATGACAGCGAATAAGAGGGCACCGCATGTCAATTTCTGGTGACTTCTGGGAAAAATAGGCAAGAAATAAAGATTTCAAAATGATTTAATTAATATGCAGATTTTAAAAGGTAAGTGCATACTTGGCAAAGGTATTTTATTTCAAATTTTATGAGTTGCATTCCAGGAATGTTTCAAAACAAGGGATATTCAGATTTTTTCAGAGATAGAGGATAAAATCAGATTTTCTCAGGCAAAGAAAGATCAGATTTTTGCAGAATAAAAAAATCAGATTAGCACAAAGGGATGAGACAGAATGCACATTTATTTCTTTTGAAATCAGATTTCTTAGAGCTTTCTGGGAGGTTTTGTGAGTAGATATTTTCTCAGATTTTAATGATATTTTGCAAATGAAATCAGATTTGGTGGACTTTTCAGTGGAAGAATGAAAGAGCTATTATGAAGATGTAAGAAGATATTTTCTAAGACAGATGGAATTAGTTATTAAAGATATATCAGATATTTTGAAGACTTGGAAAGATGAGTAAAAGATTATATTTGAGGAGAGACAGATGTCAATTTCTCAGGAAGATTAGGGTTTCTTCTCTTCTTATTTATTCTCTTCTCTTTTTTGTTAGAAGGGTTTTGATTTCAGGTTCCTATTTTTGGTTCCTGTGGAGGTTTCTGGTCTTGTTCTTGTTCTTGTATTTGTCTGGTTCAGTACAAGTTACCATTTGGTTTGGAAATTTTATTTGTAAAGCATACTTCTTTTTCATGCTTACTTCTTGAGTTTATTGTCTGGATATCTGGAAACAACTTGGATTAATGAGAATACTGTGCAGTTCCTATTCATTATTGTCTTGTCTCTTTTAACTGTGGTTTATGCTCTAGTATAGTTCATTTGTAAGGCATCTGAAATATACCTACTACAAGGTAGTGGGTCTAATTATTTGTGAGTCTTTCTCAAGGAGAGAGTTAAATTTCATAAATGATTTCAGAGAGTAGGACATAGTTGTGAAGATCTGAAGAAGAAGTATTGAGTTGAGTAGATTGTTTGTAAGGCATCCAATCTGAATTGTATGAATTTTGTAAGGCATTCTTCAGTATTGCATTAGCTTCTTATTGTTGACATATGTTTTCATTGACTCTTTGCCCAAGGAATAGGCACTGATCTAGAGTTTGCTGAGCAAGTGTTTTCTCCGTTCAGTCATACACAAATTAATCAATTTCATGAAGTTTTTAGAACAAATGAGCTAAAATCATTAAGGACTAATGTCAGCAAGACAGTGTCCACTTTGTTGATTCCTTGGAGAGTGAATCATTAGGTTATCCCTCCTATAATCAAAAGGAAGAAGGATGTAAATCCTTGACTCATTGGTTTATGTTCTCAAAACCATAGCCTGGCTTATAGTACTCTATTTTAAGTTAGTCATTGCAATCTCTAAAGTGTTCTATAAGTTGTTATAGTGAGATTTTTGGTTCATACCCAGTGAATGAAACAATCCACCAAATACATAGACTGAGATATCAGTAATCTTTAAAAGGTAAAACCTGCCTGAGTCTGTGGAGCTCAAAAATGACGAAGGATATTATCCAATCCTTAGAAATTAGCCTTTCTCTTGCCTAAAAGAGGTTGCATTCAAGTATACTAGGTATACTGTCATCATTAGGTAAGTGTTGCAAGAAAAAGAGCTAACACAAGTCATACCTACTATGACTAGTAAAGAGGCAAAAGATGCTATGAATCAGTATGAGAGTAATCACACTCCAAGGTTTAGGCCTTTTCAAATCTTGAGCAAGAAAATAGAGAATGTTGTGAAGTTTGCAAGAAATATATGGAATACAATTTTTTAAATCAAGTAAGAAGATAAGGTAGAGAAACAAAGCACAGACCCTCACGCACAAGACAAAGATTAAGATTTACCTAAGGTTTAGACCATTGAAGAATCTAATGATGAACAAATTGCAGTAGAAGTGATGGCATCCCTACCCCAATCACCTATTTAGAGTGTGTTATCTCTGAGAAAGGAAAAGACTACAAAATCTACATCAAGTCAAGTAAGAACCAAACATAAAGCTGTACCTACTATCGGGACAAGCCAAACTGAGTCACAGAAGGTCACTATGAAAGTTTCTAGAGTTGATAGAGATTCTATAGTTGGAGCAAAAATGTCAATGACCTATTCCAATTGAATACTAAGGAGAACACTGAGGAAGGAAATGATAAGGATGATGATGGGAAAGGTAAAGAAATCATTCCTTCACCTCATCCCAAGGTCAAGGGTAAATAAAAAATCACTAATAAAATTGATCTTGAGGAAGACATTGTGATTCCTAATTGGGATCTTTCTAACATCACAACCAAGCAAATGGATATACTTAGGGAGTTGTGGAAGAAAAGAGCAAGACATAAGAAGGTCCGAGCTGAGAAGAAAAGGAATAGAGTACTGGAAGATATCAAAGGCATGTTCCTTGATTCTCTAGAAATTAAAGTCAATGAGAATGACTCTATTATGGAACAACTTGTTGACATAGTTCACAAGTTCAACACATATCTTAATGGTCAGGAGAAATTACTGCAGAAGGCAGAAAGGAAATTTGAGAATAAGGTTCTAGAGAATGTTGCAGGTAAAATTGCAATAGATCAAGTAAAGCTAACCACTCTTATTAGCTCTCTAGAAACCACTGTGAACAATGTTGTATCATTATTTTTATAGTTGAGTGACACTTAAAACTCTACCATGGAAATAAAGAACAAGCTGGAAAAGATAGATAGTGATTTGAAGGCAAGTGCAAAGTAGTTGGCACTTGATCCAAGTTCAAGCTCAACACATTTTGTCAAGATCAAGTATCTAACTGATCTGCAGATAGAGTTACTAAGGGAAGAAGGTATAACAAGGGAATCCATTACAACCATAAAGAGCCAACTCCTTCCACACATGGATGTCATGCAAAAACAAATTGCTCATGCAAATACACTCATCCATGATAACAACTTTTTAGTTGCAGAGCTTATGATGGAGTTGTCTATAGAGATTCAGATTGAGTTGCACATCCTGAAGGTGTTGCAAGATAATTGGGACAAGAGTCTGTCTCAAATTTTGAAGGTACATTGTGATTTCCTATCATATTTTGGTATTACCTTGTAGTTATGCTTTTTGGCATTTGTATCAAAAACAAGGGGGAGAGATAGGAAATATATATAT
>MU226909.1:3152869-3214268 GCA_018584345.1 Thuja plicata
GCACAGAATCAATTTTTTTTTTGGAAAATAAAAAATAGAGTTAGTTGTAACCTAGTTACAGAGCAGTTCTCAAAACCTAAGCAAGTACCCAAGAACATGGTAAGAGGGAGTTTTGACTCAGCAGTTTGATCAGAATTTTTGTATGATAAGTGTTTTTGGCCATGAATGCAAAAGGGGGAGATTGTTGACCTTATGGCTAGACATGTTGTCAATTAGTGCCAAAACACTTAGTCACTTATATGATTAGAATGTTGACCGAGCCAACAACTTGAAGTGTAGCCCGAGTAGTTGCAGTGTTGACCAAGAAGATAGTGGCAAGCAATATCACCCAAGTCATTAGTGTTACGTGAGTTACTAGCTCCGAGTGATTAATGTGACCCAAGCACCTAGTGTAGCCTGAGTGCCAGAGTTGCCAGTTCACTATATCATCCGAGTGTCAGCATATTTCTCGAGTGTCAGTATATCACCTGAGTGGATTACTGGACCTGAGTATCAGTATTGGGCCAACTTAGTTCATGTTGTTTGATACTAATTGATATGTTAAGTAGCCGACTTATGAAGGTAATTTATTTGGATAAGATATATATGTAAGATACTTTACTTATCCAAATGTAGAAGTAGACAAGAAGTGATAATACATGCAAATATGAAATAGAAGATTTATTAGAAGGCTACAATAGTAAAAGGAATAACAATGACTCATCTATCACATTCAGGTGATCAGTATTATCTCAAAGGATATTATTCAACAAATTAGAGTTTCATAGCAGATCATCCACTGTTTCATCCTAACAGGTGTTTTAGCAAAATCCTTTAACCGAGTGGACTTAATAGTCCTTATCAAATCTCCTAACAAAGTGCATACTTAATTGTATTATACAATTCATTTCATAAGGTGGATCTAATAGTCGTTATTGATCCTAACGGGGAAGGCAATCAGAAGTGGTCAATTGTAAGCTTTAATAGGCTAAATTTACACTACAGTACTAAATCTTGTGGGTACCATTGCCACCCCAGTTTTAATTTATATTTGGAAGGTTTCTTGGTAACCAAATATTGTGTCAAGTGTTGTGGATGTTTATTGCTTTTCTATTCCATGCAAGCAATTATATTAGAAAATCTAATAAAGGATAAAAGAGAATAAGTTTTATTGGTTCCTGATTCAACCCCCCTCTTAGTCACCTAGCCTCAATATATTTCCAACAGAGGGAATTTAAAATTTTTGATAAAATGTGGGCCATATGGTTAAATGCCAAAAATGTTTGGAGAGGAGCGTAGAAGCCTTGGCAGTGTGGGAGACTTGGTCTTCAAATTTTCAGCTCTCAAAAGGGTTTACGCTATATTAGTGGGCTATTGTGGATGAGTTTGGACTGGGCTATATAGCCCAGATGCCCAAAATTCAGGCACATAGTGGGCTAGTTACATTGCTCACAGAGCGGTGGAGATCAGAGATGAGAACCTTTTATCTACCGATATGAGAGATGATGGTGACGAAGGAGGACATATACAAGATATTTTGGTTATTGATTATGGGGTCAGTGGTACAGATGTGGGCCCTTCCACACACTGTAACACTACAAACATTGTTGGGGAGGACATATGTACCCATGTATAACAAGACATTGGTATTGGGGGTGGCGAGAGTGCATGCGAGCCTAGAGGGGTACCTGATTGTCTACATATGTGCATTGGTGGGTTATTTTATTAAATTGGATAGGGGAGGTTGTGCCATATCACTAGGGTGGGTTCAGATGGATGTGGACACAGTGTATTGAAATAGGCAAGTTGCATGGCAAGACCTTGATTTTAGTGGAGCTCTACAGAGAGCTACACATGATATGCTACCATGACATGAGGAGCATAAGGTACATGACACTATTGTAGATATAGGCATGGGAGCACATCATAGTTATCTAGATGGTGGGGGAGATGATGCAGAGGAGGGAGGATAAGCCAGTGGTGTACAGATATGGAGGATCAATGAGCTATGTGGGGTTAGCCATAGATCACTGGAGGATGTTGTTGGATGACCTAGATGACTCAAAGATAGTGCGGAGGCCATAACAAGACATTGTAGGATGGCCAGAGGAAAGAGATGAGCTACCATACATGATGATGCTATCATATATTTAGGGTAGGAGGGAGCATGTGATCAAGCACTACAATACATACAAGGTTATGTGATGATTTGGGGTGAGGCATGACATCCTAGGACCTCTACATAGGTATGCATGATTATCAAGAGAGGGAAGTTTATGGCGAGGAGATGTGAGGAGGGCAAAGGCTCAAGAAGAGTGGGCAGGGATACAACCAAAGGTGTGAGACCCGACAGGTGGAGTGGATGACCCAAGGACCATGAGAAGGTATGAGGCATGGTGGGAGAGACATAGGCCATATTTGGTAGGGATTGCAGGGATAGCAGTACCTACAGTACGAAGGAGGGAGGAAGCCAGGCATCGAGCTCGACCAGAGATAGCCAGAGTGCAAAGGTTAGCATTAAGAGTAGCCAGGAGAGGGAAGGATGAGTTTCATGAGGTAGAGAAGGCCACAGGGGTGGCAAGTGATGATGTAGAGGAGGAGGGAGAGATTGTGGTTTAGGAGTTACCAAATGCAAATATAGGGACTTAGGTGTCATCGGATACATATGTGATGAAGATAGATGTGATGGAGGTAGAGTAATCAATATCAAAGAGGTCAAGGAGGTGAGTAGCAAGAGAAGAGAGGGATGAGGATTCTGAGACGAGAGAAGGCTCCATTACAAGGAGACTGAGGACTCAATGAGCCAAGGGCGAAGGGTTAGAGCCAGTGGTGAGACTGACATCAGTAGCACCATAAAGACCAAGACTGAGATAGGTGCAAAGGACAAATACTAGGTTAGTCAAGCATGCCGCACATCAATGTGATGATGTGAAACATGAGCAAGATGCAATGAAGACTCTGACTATTTAATTAGAGAGTGCCCAACACAGGATTGCAGAGTTGATAGAGCAGCGAGAGAGACTAGAGGGAAAGGCAGGAAGAACATATGTAGCCTCACAAGGGGAGCAGTTGGAGGCTATAAGAATGAATTTATTTATCTTATAAGAGAGATATAAGACACTAGCACTGGAGAGAGATGGTATGAGGGAGGTGAGGGATATGCTATAGGATGAGAGGGAAGAGATGAGGAGTGAGGTTATGAATTTGAGGGGTGAGTTGGGGACCATGACAACCGAGAGGGAGAGGGCTATAGGAGAGAGAGATGCCATAGAGGCTACACGGGAGGCCATGGAGGCCACCCAGGTGAAGGGAGCATCAGATATGGATCATATGAGGAGACATTTAGAGGAGATGAGGAGGGAGAGGGATGAGGCAAGGCTTGGTGGAGGAGCCACAAGGGAGGAGCTAGTGAGAGGATGGCGAGATTGATTGGAAAGTAGGCAGAGTGTATAGAGGAGCTGAAGGGAGATGTAGATTGGTACAAGGAAGCTTATGAGGTTTTAGTTCCAACTGAATGGAGATAGGCATACGTACCCTCAATGAGACCTAGCAAGAGTGGGGGTTTGAGCTAGAGTGGTAATTCTGGAAGGAGTAGTGGATCATCATAGAGAAGTGGGGGATCAACTAGGAGTAGCTGACACTCAAAGAGTAGCAATAGTTCTTAGCATAGCTCAGGACAACTCATGGCTCCACCATAGATACCCACAAGACTGATTATAGGAGTTGTGAGATAGGGGAGGACAACAGGATTAGGAGATAGGACCGAAACTCTTATATGGTCATCAAGGTTAGAGGAGGAGGACAGGGTTTTCTCATGGTAGAGAGCAGAGCTACATGTGTCAAGAGGAAAGATAAGGATCCATCAAGGGGTCTCTTGATAGGGATGAGTGGGACAAAGGAGGGGGGACAGGGACAGACACTTGCAGAGGGATCTGGGGATTCAAGGGAGGACATGATCAGGACACTAGGGCATAGCCACCACAACTTAAAGGGGAGGTGATTGGAGTGATTATAGATAGGGCTTAGATAGAGCCTTGTTATGAGCGAATTTTTGAGCTCATGTATATGTAGTAGAGATGTACATGATTTATGATGTATACATGATGATTTTGATGCAAAGTCCACAAGAAATATATGGAAGACAATTTTTCAAATCAAGTAAGAAGATAAGGCAGAGAAACAAAGCACAGAGCCTCATGTACAAGACAAAGATGAAGAGTTACCTGAGGTTTAGACCATTGAAGAATTTAATGCTGAACAAATTGTAGTAGAAGTGATGGCATCCCTGCCCCAATCACCTATTCAGAGTGTGTTATCTCTGAGCAAGGAAAAGAATACAAAATCTACATCAAGTCAAGTAGGAACCAAACATCAAGCTCTACCTACTATTGGGCCAAGCCAAACTGAGTTACAGAAGGTCACTGTGAATGTTTCTACAGTTGATACAGATTCTACAGTTGGAGCAAAAATGTCAATTACCTATTCCAATTGAATACTAAGGAGAACACTGAGGATGGAAATGATAAGGATGATGATGGGAAAGGTAAATAAATCATTCCTTCACCTCATCCCAAGGTCAAGGGTAAATAAAAAATCACTGATAAAATTGATCTTGAGGAAGACATTGCGATTCCTAATTGGGATCTTTCTAACCTCATAGCCGAGCAAATGGACATACTTGGGGAGTTGTGGAAGAAAAGAGAAAGACATAAGAAGGTCTAAGCTGAGAAGAAAAGGAATAGAGTACTGGAAGATATCAAAGGCATATTCCTTGATTCTCTAGAAATTGAAGTCAATGAGAATGACTCCATTATGGACCAACTTGTTGACATAGTTCACAAGTTCAACACATATCTTAATGGTCAGGAGAAATTACTGCAGAAGGCAGAAAGGAAATTTGAGAATAAGGTTCTAGAGAATGTTGCAGGTAAAATTGCAGTAGATCAAGTGAAGCTAACCACTCTTATTAGCTCTCTAGAAACTACTGTGAACAATGTTGTATCATTATTTGTATAGTTGAGTGACACTTACAACTCTACCATGGAAATAAAGAACAAGCTAGAAAAGATAGACAATGATTTGAAGGCAAGTGCAAAGTAGTTGGCACTTGATCCAAGTTCAAGCTCAACACATTTTGTCAAGATCAAGTATCTAACTGATCTGCAGATAGAGTTACTAAGGGAAGAAGGTAGAACAAGGGAATCCATTATAGCTATAAATAGCCAACTCCTTCCACACATGGATGTCATGCAAAAACATATTGCTCATGCAAATACACTCATCCATGATAACAAATTTTCAGTTGCAGAGCTTATGATGGAGTTGTCTGCAGAGATTCAGATTGAGTTGCACATCCTGAAGGTGTTGCAAGATAATTGGGACAAGACTCTGTCTCAAATTTTGAAGGTACATTGTGATTTCCTATCATATTTTGGTATTACCTTGTAGTTATGCTTTTTGGCATTTGTATCAAAAACAAGGGGGAAAGATAGGAAATATATGTATATATACAAGGAGAAAAGATAGGATATATATATATATATATCCTATCTTTTCTCCTTGTATATATATATATATATATATATATATGAGGAAATACATGTATAGACTAGAGGAAGATATACATAGCATAGAATCAATTTCTTTTTTGGAAAATAAAAAATAGAGTCAGTTGTAACCTAGTTACAGAGCAGTTCTCAAAATCTGAGCAAGTACCCAAGCACATGGTAAGAGGGAGTTTTGACTCAGCATTTTGATCAAAATTGTTTTATGATAAGTGTTTTTGGCCATTAATGCAAAAGGGGGAGATTGTTGACCTTATGGAAAGACATGTTGTCAATTAGTGCCAAAACACTTAGTCACTTATATGATTATAGTGTTGATCGAGCCAACAGCTTGAAGTGTAGCCCGAGCAGGTTTAGTGTCAACCAAGAAGATAGTGGCAAGAAATATCACCCAAGTCACTAGTGTTACCTAAGTTACCAGCTCCAAGTGATTAATGTGACCCGAGCGCTAGAGTTGCCAGTTCACTATGTCGCCTGAGTGTTAGCATATTTCCCGAGTGTCAGTATATCACCTAAGTGGATTAATGGACCTGAGTATTAGTATTGGACCGACTTAGTTCATATTGTTTGATACTAATTGATATGTTAAGTATCCAAATTATGAAGGTAATTGATTTGGATAAGATATATATGTAAGATACTTTATTTATCCAAATGTAGAAGTAGACAAGAAGTGAGAATACATGCGAATATGAAATAGCAGATTGATTAGAAGGCTACAACAGTAAAAGGAACAAAAATGACTCATCTATCACATTCAGGTGATTAGTATTATCTCAAAGGATCTTATTCAACAAATCAGAGTTGTATAGCAGATCATCCACTAGTTCATGCTAACATGTGTATTAGCAAAATCCTTTAATCGGGTGGACTTAATAGTCCTTATCAAGTCTCCAAATAGAGTGAATACTTAATTGTATTGTATAATTCCTTTCATAACATGGACCTAACAGTCCTTATTGATCCTAATAGGGAAGACCATTAGAAGTGGTCAATTGTAAGCTTTAATAGGCTAAATTTACACTACAGTACTAAATCTTGTGGGTACCATCGCCACCCTAGTTTTACTTTATATTTGGAAGGTTTCTTGGTAACCAAATATTGTGTCAAGTGTTGTGGATGTTTATTGATTTTCTATTCCAAGCATGCAATTAGATTAGAAAATCTAATAAAGGATAAAAGAGAACAATATTTATTGGTTCCTGATTCACCCCCCCTCTCAGTCACCTAGCCTCAATATATTTCCAACAGAGGGAATTTTAAAAATTATGATAAAATGTGGGCCATATGGTTAAATGCCAGAAATATGTGGAGAGGAGCATGGACGCCTTGGCAGTGTGGGAGACTTGGTCTTCAATTTTGCAGCTCTCAAAAGGGTTTACGCTATATTAGTGGGCTCTTGTGGATGAGTTGGGACTGGGCTACATAGCCTGCTACATAGCCCAGATGCCCAACATTCAGGCACATAGTGGGCTAGTTACATTTCTCACAGAGCGGTGGAGATCAAAGATGAGAACCTTTCATCTACTGACATGAGAGATGATGGTGATGGCGGAGGACATATATAGGATATTTTGGCTATTGATTATGGGGCTGGTGGCACAGATGCAGACCCTTCCACACACTTCAACACAACAAACATTGTTGGGGAGGACATATGTACCCGTGTATAACAGACCATTGGTACTGGGGGTGGCGAGAGCACATGTGAGCCCAGAGAGGTACCTGATTGTCTAAATATGTGCATTGGTGGGTTATTTTATTACACTAGATAGGGGAGGTTGTGCCATATCACTAGGGTGGGTTCAGATGGCTGTGGATGTAGTGTATCGACATAGGTGAGTTACATGGCGGGACCTTGATTTTAGTGGAGCTCTAAAAAGAGCTACACATGATATGCTACCATGACATGAGGAGGAAAAGGTACATGACACTGTTGCAGATATAGGTGTGGGAGCACATCATAGTTATCTATATGGTGGGGAGATGATGCAAAGGAGGGAGGATCAGCTGGTGGTGTACAAATAGGGAGGATCAATGAGTTATGTGGGGTTAGCCATAGATCACTAGAGGATGTTGTTGGATGACCTAGATGACTTAGAGATAGTGTGGAGACTATAAC
Source organism: Thuja plicata (assembly GCA_018584345.1). Lineage (NCBI taxonomy): Eukaryota > Viridiplantae > Streptophyta > Pinopsida > Cupressales > Cupressaceae > Thuja > Thuja plicata. Next base: position 3,160,535 of record MU226909.1, read on the forward strand.
AAGACATTACAGGATGGCCAGAGGACAGAGATGAGCTACTATACATGATGATGCTGTCATATGTTTAGGGTAGGAGGGAGCATGTGATCAAGCGCTATAGGCCAGACAAGGTTATGAGATGATTTGGGGTGAGGTATGACATCCTAGGACCTCTACATAGGTATGCATGGTTATCAAGAGAGGGAAGTTTATGGCGAGCAGATGTGAGGAGGGAAGAGGCTCAACAGGAGTGGGCAGGGATACAAACAAAGGTGTGAGACTTGGCAGGTGGAGTGGATGACCTAGGGACCATGAGCAGGTATGAGGCATGGTGGGAGAGACATAGGCCATATTTGGAAGGGATTGCAGGGATAGCAGTACCTACGGTATGAAGCATGGAGGAAGCCAGGTGTCGATCTTGACCAGAGATAGCCAGAGTGCAAAGGTTAGCATTGAGAGTAGCCAAGAGAGGGAAGGATGAGTGTCATGAGGTAGAGAAGGCCACGGGGGAGGTGAGTGATGATGCAGAGGAGGAGGGAGAGATTATGGATTAGGAGTTACCAAATGCAGATACAGGGACTTAGGTGTCATCAGATACATATGTGACAAAGATAGATGTGATGGAGGTAGAGTAATCAGTATCAGAGAGGTCAGGGAGGTGACTGGCAAGAGAAGAGAGGGATGAGGAGTCTAAGATGAGAGAATGCTCCATTGTAGGGAGACTGAGGAATCAATGAGCCAGGGGTGGAGGGTCAGAGCCAGTGGTGAGACTAGCATCGGTAGCACCATGGAGACCAAGACTGAGATAGGTACAAAGGAAAAATAATAGGTTATTCAAGTATGCTGCACATCAATGTGATGATGCGAAACATGAGCAAGATGTAATGAAGACTCTTACTATTCAGTTAGAGAGTGCCCAACATAGGATTGCAGAGTTGATAGAGCAGCGAGAGAGACTGGAGGGAAAGGCATGGACAACATATGTAGCCTCACAGGGGGAGAAATTGGAGGCTATTAGGATGACTTTGTTTAGCTTATAAGAGAGATATAATACACTAGCACTAGATAGAGATGGTATGAGGGAGGTGAGGGATATCCTATAGGATGAGAGGGAAGAGATGAGGAGTGAGGTTATGAATTTGAGGGGTGAGCTGATGACCACAAAAATGGAGAGGAAGAGGGCTATAGGAGAGAGAGATGCCATAGAGGCTGCATGGGAGGCCATGGAGGACGCTTGGGTGAAGGGAGCATCAATTATTGATCATATGAGGAGACAATTAGAGGAGATGAGGAGGGAGAGGGATGAGACAAGGGTAGGTGGAGGAGCCACACGGGAGGAGCTAGTGAGAGGATGGTGAGCTTGATTGCAAAGTAGGTAGAGTGTATAGAGGAGATGAAGGGATTTTTAGACTGGTACAAGGAATCTTATGATATTTCAGTTCCAGCTAAATAGAGATGGACATACGTACCCTAAATAAGACCTAGCGGGAGTGGGGGTTTGAGCTAGAGTGGTGGTTTTGGGAAGGAGTAGTAGATCATCATAGAGAAGTGGGGTATCGACTAGGAGTAGCAGACACTCAGAGAGTAGCAATAGTTCTTGGCATAGGTCAGGATGACTCATGGCTCTACCATAGATACCCACAAGACTGATTACAGGAGTTATGAGATAGGGGAGGACAACAGGATTAGGAGATAGGACTAAAACTCTGGTATGGTCATCAAGGTTAGAGGAGGAGGATAGGGTCATTACTCCCATAGTAGAGAGTAGAGCTACATGTGTCAAGAGGTAGGACAAGGATCCATAAGGGGGTCTCTTGATAGGGATGAGTGGGACAAAGGAGGGGGGATAGGGACAGACACTTGCAAAGGAATTTGGGGATTTAGGGGGTGATGGAGGACATGATCAGGACACTGGGGCACAAACACCACAACTAAAAGGGGAGGTGATTGGAGTGATTCCAGAGAGGGCTTAGATAGAGCCTTGTTATGAGCAAATTTTTGAGCTCATGTATATGCAACAGAGATTTACATGATTTATGATGTATACATGATGATTTTGATGCAATGCAATTATATATTGTGGTATGATTATTTATAGACTTTCTTTTTATATATATGATGGACATTGGACGGTGACCTATGGATGCATTAATGTGATGTTTACTAATTTTGGATGCTTATATATGATTTTTACTGCTTATGATGGATGCTTATATACGATGTTTACTGCTTATGATGGATTCTTATATATGATGTTTACTGCTTATGATGGATGCTTATATATGATGTTTACTACTTATGATAGATGCATATATATGATGTGAGACTAATGTGATGTGATGCAAGTTGTGATGCTTTTGTGATTATGCTTATATCATGATCCTATACTGACATCTAGTATGCATGGTGTGATGCATGGATTGGAATGCATTTAAGCTTATGGTTTCATATGTATATGTAGGGTCTAAATATAATGCAATGTGATGCACTTAATAAATGCAATTACTCGATAACTGAAAGAATATAATGTAAATGTGCCTAAATGTGATGCAAATAAACTTAAAGGCAAATGAAATCATCAAGCCACACATAACAAGATTCCAACTAGGATAAAGATTAGCTCAAAGACACATGTGCACAGTCCTAACTATGAGGAGTAGGGAAGAGGGAAAAAGTGGATGGGAATGAAAGATTATGGATGATTAAGGATGGGGGAAAAGCTTGAGTAGAAGCACCCTAAAAGGGAGCTGCTATGTAGTGAGCACTTAATTTTCTTTAGCCTATGATATTATGCAACCAGGGTATAAAAAACCAAGGTGATATTGTATCACAGGCATAGGATTGACATAACAAACACACAATGATTGTCCCAACATCTCGCCTGAGTCCCAAGAAAGGAAGCATGGTTGATACGATATTGGGGAACCCACAAGAAAATGATATTTCCCAAGTGCACCATGTGACCATGGAGATCACATGTTTGAAAATACAAGGGTCATATCTAACTGAATTGAAAACAAAAAGGAAGATCAAGATCTTGCCCCATGTTTAACCATTTGTAGCTCACCATGATATGAATGACAATGGTGACTTTGAAGAGGTAAAAAAAGAAGCTCAAAAATAAAGAGGACCAAAGATCAAAAAAGAAATCCATATCATAATAATTACCCGAAATATCTTTTCCCAAAGGGTGATTGATGGATAGGACTGATGTTTTTTGATTGAGGAAGGATGCATCCTACAAAGACCAATGACTAGATGAATATGTGTGGCACTATTTGGACAAAAGGACAGTGAGGGTGATCAGGATGAAATGGATACTCAAACATGTTTGGTGAAGTGCCAGCAAGAATAGGATCAAGATCTTGACAACACGCAACTAACTAAAAAAAAGGTGGATGCTTTAGAGAGTATATACAAGGAAGCCCACACAAGGACACACTAAAGAAAATGACACAAGACTTGTAAAAAAAAGAAAGAGGAGGCTATATACAAACACTTAGGTACAAATCTTAGGAATTAGGATAGTAGGTCAATATACAAAGTGCGCGTGCGATAGTGGAACACCAAGGGAATATAGGTGAGGATAGATATGTGGTAGGATGTAAGACAAGTATAGATGGAGGGAGATGTGTACTATAATGAAGGAGAATGCAAGTGAAAACAAGGACTTGAAATATAATGGAAAGGCCCTTTACACATGGTTCCTGATTGCCAAGTTTTCACCATGGAACGCTCCCCTTTTCTTCAACTTTTTTTTATGATTTTTGACTTTTTACCAAGTGGGGTACACTTTTTGATTTAGGCATAGAATAATTTTAGATGAATGATATTTAGGGGTTCATTCAATGGTTCACCCTATGGAGTTGACAAATGATATGCCCTTGAACCATAGTCTGCTGTAATTAGATAGGGACCAAGCCAATTTGGTTCAAACTTGCCCTATTTCTCTTGGCGGGGTTGTACCTTCTGATTCTCTCTGAGGACCAAATTGCCAACTTGAAAGTGGCAAGGATGAGTTTTCTTATTATAAATCCTCTTGATCCTATTTTGGTATACAAACAGATGGTCATAGGCCTTTTATCTCTTTTCATATAATAGATCTAGTTGTGTAAGTTGCGCCACGCAGTAATATTTGTCAGTGACTAGATTCTTGAGTGAAACACGTAGAGATGTAAAATCAACCTCAATTGGTAAGATGAAATCAAAACCATATACAAGGGAATATGGAGTGGTTCTAGTAGGAGTACAGATAGAAGTACAATATGGCTAGAGGGTAGGATGGATTTGGAGGTGCCAATCACGACCAGAATCATTAACAACCTTTTTGGGGATTTTCAGAATAGTTTTGTTGGTTGCATCATCTTGGCCATTATCTTGGGGATAATATGGGATAGAATAGTAGTGGTGTATATCGAATCATTTGCATAGATCATCCATATGATGATTTTCAAATGGTGTACCATGATAAGTGAAAATGGTTGAGGGAATGCCCAAGTGCAAAATGACATGATAGAGGATGAATTTGGATATCTAGACACCTGTAGTGATGGTCAGCGGAATTGCCTCTACCCATTGTGTGAAGTACTCTATGGAAGTTATAATATATTTGTGTCCATTAGAAGAGAGGGGGGTTATCTTACCAACAAGGTCAAAGCCCCAACATGAGAAAGGCCATGGAGGTGCAATGGGTTGTAAGTCCTGTACTGGAGCATGGACAAGATTTGCACATTGTTGACATGGTAAACATTTCTTTACAAACTCAGATGCATCATTTTCCATAGTAGGCCAATAGTATCTTTCTCTAAGAAAATGTTTGGCTAAAACCATACCACTCATGTGGGAACTGCAAGTCCCAATGTGAACCTCTCGTAATGCCAGGGCAATCTAATTAGTTTCTAAACATCAAGAGAGTACATTGTGATAACCTTGACAATATAGGGTGTTGGGGACAAGGGTATAACAGGATGAATGACAAATAAGGTTGTGTCATTGGGTATGAGTGAGATGGGGGGATATGATACCATCTTTTAAGTGGGAATAAATGTCATGGTATGATGAGGACTATGGACCAACCAAGATGCATACTATTGTAGAATCAATGATCTCTTAAGCAGGTGTGTGGAGCTTCTTGACTAAGAACTCATATTCTATAGCATCCCGTGGGATCTCAAGAAGTGAGCCAATGGTGGCCATAGCATTAAATTATTATTTTTTAACCTAGGAACCTATGTAAAATGCAAAGCCTAGAAGTGTTTTTTCATTGTGTCTACCATTTCCTTATATGGTAATAACTTTTCATCTTTTGTTTGGAACTCATCCATGACTTGTTTTGTGATAAGATATGAATCTTTGAACACCCATAACTCTGTGATGTTCCATTGGATTGCTGTCTTGAGACTAGAAAGAAGAGCCTTATATTCTATGATGTTGTTGGTACAAGGTAATCACAACTTGAATGCCTTGGGGATGAAGTCACCTTGAGGGGTGAAAAAAAAGATTTTGACCCTAGATCCATGAGATGTGTATGAACTATCAAAATATAATTTCCAGGGAGGTTTTTCTTCAACCATGCAGAGATGTTCATCAGGAAATTCCACTATTAGCAGGTATGCATCTACCAAAGGTACCTCGACCAACTGATCAACAATGAACTATCCCTTAGTTGCCTTTCGGTCCAAATATTGGATATCAAACTCACTCAAGAGAATAACCCATTTAGCCATGCAGCCTATGAGGGTAGTGCGAGAAAGTAAGTACTTGAGTGGGTTGAATTTGGATAGCAACTTGACTATATGACTTAGCATATAGTGTCAAAGTTTTTGAGTGGCAAAAACTACTAAAAGACATGCTTTTTCCATGGGGGAATAGTTAATTTCATAACCCACAAGGGTAAGGCTGATGTAATAGATGGCCCTTTCTTTTCCATCACCATCTAGTTGAGCAAGAAGTGCCCCCAACGCCACTGTAGTAGCTGATATGTATAGAATGAGAGGTCTTCTAGGAATGGGCGACATGAGGATTGGTGGATTTTCTAGATATTCCTTGATCTTTTCAAAACTCTCCTGATAGTGAGAATCCTATTGAAAGGAGGCTTCCTTGCAAAGAAAATGAGTGAAGGGTTGACATTTATCTACAAGCTATGATATAAACCTACAACCAGAATGAAGCTTTCCTTGTAGGCTACAAAGTTGTTTGAGATTCATCAGGGGAGCCATTTACATTATGGACTTAACCTTCTTGGGGTCTGTCTCTATAGCCCACTGAGAAAAAAATGAAACCCAAGAGTTTACCTGAAGTAACACTAAAGACACATTTCTTTGGATTAAGCATTAACTAATACTTTTGAAGGCAATTGAATATACATTCAAGAATTCTGAGGTGATCAATTTGTTCTCTTGAATTTCCTATTATGTCATCCACATAGTCTTCAAGGATCTTATGAATCATGTCATGGAAGGTGACAGTCATGACCCTCTAGTATGTAGCCCCTGCATTCTTTAGACCAAATGGCATGATGTTATAGTAGAAGGTACCCCATGGGGTTGTGAATGTTGTTTTATGTTGATCCTCTTTTGCAATACACATTTGATTATAGCCAGAGAAACCATCCATGAGTGATAGCATCTCATGTCTGGCTATAAGGTCCACTAGCATATCTATGTTTGGTAATGGGAAGTCATCCTTAGGATAAGCTTTGTTAAGGTATTTGAAATTTGTACATATTCTGATGTCACCTATAGGTTTAGATATAGGTACCATATTTGAGATCCACTCTGAGTAATCTATGGATCGAATGAAGCTAACATCTAAGAATTTTTCAAGCTCTTCTTTAACCAACAATGCCACCTTTGGGTGTTTTTTTTTGGATTTTTTTCTTGATTGGTTTAGCCTTTGGATCAACTACAAGATAATGGAATACCAGATTGGGATCTAGCCCTGACATATAAGCATAAGACCATGCAAATTTGATAGATGATTCCTTGAGGATGGACTCAAATACCAGTTCCTCAGTTTCTGAGAGTGAGGCTACAATGTATGTGATTCATGGGCATTCCTCTATTCCCACTTTGATAGGCTTGGTCTCCTCAATGAGAATAGATGACGTTTCTAGTTAATAATAACAAATCAAAGGAAGAGGAGAGTCCTCATCCTTTGGCACCTCTAGGAGGTTTTCACCAGAGGATACATCCTTTTTCTTTACTTTTTAGAGTCAAAAAGTGCCCCATAGGGGTTTTCACTAGGAGACTCATGTCGTTCTTTTTATTTTTTATTTTTGTGACTAAGGATCTCCTCCTCCCCAAAATATGCATGAGGATCCAGCTTTTAGACATGTGCAGAGTCATTCTCCCAGTCTTGTCTTGGTTCTACCGCTCCCATGAAGTCTAAAACAATATCCTTTCTTTGGAACATCAAAATGAATGACACTTGGTTGATCCTAGTCTATTAGTTTAGGATGTATGAGTGGAAGGTCAAAAAAATTGATGGAGAGGTGGAAAAGAATGGAGTCTCCTAAAAGGGTTTCGTCACTAGATATATCATCATAGGATATCTTAAATTCCTCTTCAAGGATGTCTTCAACCTCAATAAAGTCACCCTAGACATTTAAAAAGGTGGAGTCAGTCTCCTTGGTCTACGTAGACCTTATGGAAAGATATGTTGTCAATTAGTACCAAAATTCTTAGTCACTTATATGATTACAGTGTTGACCGAGCCAGTAGCTTGAAGTGCAACCTAAACAATTGTAGTGTAGCCCATGTAGTTGTAGTGTCAACTGAGCAGATAGTGGCAATTAGTATCACCTAAGTCACCAGTATTGCCCGAGTTGCATACTTTCTCCGAGTGATCAATATGACCCAAGCACCCAGTGTAGCCCAAGTGCTAGAGATTGGAATTTCACTATGTTTCCCGAGTATGAGCATATTTCCCATGTGTCAGTATATCACCCGAGTGGATTACTCAACCCGAGTATCAGTATTGGGCTGACTTAGTTCTTATTGTTGAATATTAATTTATATCATGAAAGCCGACTTGTGTAATATTTGGATATGGCATATATGTGAGATATTTTATTTCTCCAAATGTGTGTGTAGCAATAACAGAGTATGGATATGTGAATATGAAGTGGTAGTTTGATTAGAAGGCTACAATATTAAAAGGGACAACAAAGACTCATCTATCACATTCAGGTGATCAGTATTATTTCAAAGGATATCATTCAAAAAATCAGAGTTGCATAGAAGATCATGCACTAGTTCATCCTAACAGGTGTATCAACAAAATGCTTTAACTGGGTGGACTTAACAGTCCTTTTCAAATCTCCTAACATAGTTTCATACTAAATTGTATTGTAAAAATATTTTCACAAGGTGGACCTAATAGTCCTTATTTCTCCTAATAGGGCAGGCTATTAGAAGTGGTCAATTGTAAGCTTTAACAGGCTAAATTTATACTACAGTACTAAATCTTATGGGTACCATCCCCACCCCAATTTTAATTTCTATTTGGAAAGTTTCTGGGTAACCAAATATTGTGTCAAGTGTTGTGGATGTTTATTGATTTTCTATTTCATGCAAGAAATTAGATTAGACAATCTAATAAAGGATAAAAGAGAATAAGTTTTATTGGTTCATGATTCACCCCCCTCCGAGTCACCTAGCCTCAATATATTTCCAACAATTGGTATTAGAGCTGAAGATTCTCTTATCAGAAGTTTAACATATTGAGCAAAGATCATAGGCAATGGAAATATACATACTGGAGAAATCCATTGAAAATGAAAAGCTAGATCTACAAGAGGCCATGGATCAAGTCATAAAACTTAAGGAACAACTCTCTCATTCCTTGAAAAGAAGAAAATATTTAGCAGTACAAATGAATGATAAAAATTATATAGAAGAAAGAATTGAAGATTTATGCAAAGAAATAAGTTCTGAAGAAGCTGATGCAGCCATTGAAGACCTACTTGCAAAGAATCTCAATTTAAATGAAGAAGTCAGAAAGTTGAAGAGAGAACAAGAAATCCATTCAGTAAGGATATGTGAAGTCATGGAACAAAAGCACCAAGTAGAAAATGGCACAAGAAAATAAAATATTGCTAAGTAAAAGATTAGAGGAAAAAGAAAAAGAAATCCATCATTTGTCACTCCAACAAACATATATGATAAATCAACTCAATAGTTCAAATAAATAAGTTATCAATCTAAGGATGAAAAATGAAAGACCGCAGAATGATCTCAATACTGAAAAACAAACCAATGAGAGTATGATGAATTCAAAGGTAAGCAGGGATTAGTTGACAGAGAAAACTAAATTCAGACATCATGGATAGACTATATTAGGTTATACTAAACAAGGTGAACACTCACAACAAGGAGTGCAAATGAACATCAAACCTACTTATAATCATTGTGGTAAGTTAGGGCACACAACAAATAAGTGTTTGAGAAATGGAAAGTCAAAGTTTAATGGTAAATTCTATAGGTGAAACAAACATGGACATAGGTCAAGTGAATGCACTGAGAAACCTAAGTTTGAAGAAAAATGTTTCAATTGTAACAAAAAAGGTCACAAGTCTTCTAAGTGTAGAACTAAGAAATGGAACCCTACTGAACAACTAGCTAAAGCAATTTTTGGTTGGGATTACAACACATGGAGTAGATGTTGTCATTGTGGTGAGTATGGGCACATTGGTGTAAATTGTGTAAAGAATCATCTCAGAAAAGGAATCCTACTAAGAGATGTTATGTGTGTAAACAACTCGGTCATCTAACAAAGAATTGTATGAATAGAGAAAAAGAGGATATTGGTTTTGAGAAAGGAAAAGAAAAAGTTTTTGAAATTAGAACTTAGATGAGTCAGCAGTGGGTAAGGAAGTTTCCTGAGAATTTAGACCAAAACAATGAAGGATCAAATGGCACCCAAAATAGTGAGTTGGGTGGATTCACCATCTCTGAATAAATATGCAAGGAGATAACTAGAACTGTGCATACAAGCCATCAAAAATAAATTCCAGATATGCTAGCAACAAATTTGCATATTGATACAATAGGACACATTATGGTTCTAACCAAGTCAAGATCTCAGTTACTCAAGCTTAACTGAGTTAAGTTGGGTTGTATAGTTTTGATGATGTAAATGTTAGTTTTCACCGAGATTTTGGGAAAGTCTGGGAGAACAACCCAAGCTGTCACAACTACCAAGTATAGAGAATTTAATGAAAATCTATAATGAAATTTCTCATAAATGGTGAAATCAAAGGGTTATTGTTTATAGTTTACAGAGTGACTTAGAGATTTTAGCGATTATAGAGAGAATTTGTGTTTGAAAGATTTAGTTGCAGTGAATTTTTATCAAACCTTCAAGAATTATGGCATCTTCATCAAGCAGTAAGGTTAAGAAAGGATCTGAGATGTTAGTGAGGAATGTTGTTTGTGAACCACACAAGTTTAAACTTCATCTTGCAATTGTAGAAGAGATAGATCCGATGGGAGCGCATTCCCAAATTGCTTTGAAGGTACTATTGATTAACAACATCTGAGCTTTCTATCATTGCACCATTCAACAAATATGCACACTAGAGATGAATCAAGCATATCAAAAACTCTGAGTAGATGGAAATTTGAAGCCAGAACACAAACACCTCGAAGTCAAGGGTTTAACCCACATTTTGCATATGCCGCAATTTTTTAGATAAAATAGATTAGATTTGTTCTGAGCCGTGTTCATGACATGTATCTCTAGTTGGAGCAACCAGTGAAGATCACTAAGACAATGGTACACTATGTGATAGGGTACCCAATGCTCAAAAAATCCAAGACAACCAAAACCCTACCCCTAGATGACCTAGCTAAGAAGACTCTTGCCAAGTGGGATGGAAGAGGCATGAAATTGAATGGAGTCACAGTCATGGAATTGAAGTTTAGTATTCACGTTATTGCACTCAAGATATATAGTTCTAGCCAAAAAAATAGTGTACCATGTGAGGCTATGGACTTGGCATACAAAGTGGTCAAGAACAATCTTTCATTCGACCTTACCGAGTTGCAGCTCATCTAATTGAGAAAAAACATGGAGAGTATCCAGGCATCCAAGACCAATCCGTGTAAGTTTGGTTTACTCTTGGTATGCATATTCTTTTATATTTATAATTTTTTCCCTTCTAAAGGCATAATTGTATGAAAAAAGGACAGACCCATAGTTTATCAAATAAATGAATTTATAGAAGAATTAGGAGATAATTTTTAGAGCATCATGGATGCATACTTTGAGAGTTTCAAAGAGAAGATGTAGAATAGATACAAAATCCCTTAACAATTGGTAGAATACTATAAGAATGATATTTACTTCTTGGTTGACTGTGACAAGGTATACATTCAATCAGTCAAACCTAGGGTTGCGTGTGTGAAACCTCGCGGATATGAGGTTAACATAGATGAGACAAGATAAATCATTGAAGCTCTTGTGAATGAACCTATAGATCCTATACATGCTGGAATCTAACCTATTGGGAGAACGCTCAAACATGCAAACATTAGAGAAATACATCAAATAAGCATATCTAACATGTCTAAACATACTCTAAAACAAAAAGATACCATCATGACCTCCGATGAGCTAAAAAAGTGAACCCAAGCCTTGTTGATTTTCTCTTAGAGAGGTTTGTGGGTGTGCTCTCCCAACACAATACTAAAATCCCACTATTGATTGAAGATGCAAGCTAATAATGTGAAGAACTCAAGAGCAAGTATGAGGAACTTGTCTCAAGCCTTCATCAAACATGATAATGCAAAGCTATGCTAAAATGATATGCAAGATTCAATGAAAATAAACTAAGTTCATTCCATTAATCCTAACATGTAATATCTAGATTGCAAATATGAACTAAGCATGAACAAAAAACTAAATATACTATGAAAATGCTAAATGCTCTAGAATCAAACTAACATGATAACAATGCATAAAAAGGGAGATGATTTTCTCTTGATAAAGGCCTCTATTTATAGAGTTCTTGGAGGAGAGAGAGGGCTTAGATGAGGTGGAGCTCATGTGGCATCCACATAGGTGCCACATGAGGGACACGTAAGCCATGCAAGAGGCCCACTTTGCTCACACATGTGTGAGAAACTTTGGATGTGATGGGTCAAAGTGTACTTAAAGTACACATGTGAAGGATCTTATAAGAGGTGTAAGAGGGTGTAAGAGTTTTGGGCCAATGAGACACTTTTAGAAAGTGTAAGAATGTGTCATCATGGGTGTAAGAAACCTTGTTGGCACCAAATAAGGATTATTTAGAAAAGACAATTTTTGTAAATTTGCTCACACATATGTGAGCAAATAATTAGGACTAGTTCCAGTGTAGGAATCAAGAAATTAGCTTAATTAACCTTAGTTAATTAATAAATAGGTCTATTTGGTGAGAGTGATGTGAGGTAGGGTAGGATCTAGGTTCAAATTAGCTTAATTTCAATTTAAAATTTAGATTAATTTGGTTTAGTAGAATTTAAGTCATGTGAAGGAATAAATAAATTAAAAATTTATTTAAACGGAATTAATGAGGGATAATGTATTAAATAAGATTTAATACAAAAAGGGGGGTAGTATTTAAATTTAATTCAAATACTCAAGAAAGTGAGTCATATTTAATTAAATAGATAGGATAATATAACAGTATAATTAATTAAAATTAACTATAATATTATGAGAATATTAATTAAAATAATATAAGGACGATTTTGGACGTCTACATTTTTCCCCTCTTTGATGCATCATCAAAAGTGACATTGTGTCAAAGAAAAGAAAATAAGATGCCCCAGAGAGGTCAGAAAACCTACGGTAGCGAGAGCGGAGGAGTGTGCCCCCTTGAGAAAATAATAGGAAAAAATAAAATTTTTTTATAAAATTTTCTCGAAAAGGTAGGAAAATAGGGAAAGTAGACCAATTGCATGGTGTGTCCAAGAAAAATAGAGGAACAACGGGGACAAGAATAGGAAAATGGGGAGATAGATGGAAGAAATGGGTCCCAAGGGGCTATAAATAGTCCACCGAGGCCATGGACAAGTCACTTTCACTCACAAAGAGAAAAAAAAGAGAAGTAGAGAGTAATGACAGTGCAACAAGAGAAAGCATAGCTTGGGGAGCGCATCTGTGTACACCAGCGACCTGTGGATGCGGGACCACCAGTGAGTAGTTGAGCACTGCCTTAGTACTTTATGCACTTAATGTTTTGGTAGGTCTTTAGAGAACAATAAATGCTCTAAAACTGGTGCGTAGCACAGACGACGGTCGCCTGACTGCCGTCTGCGCAGACGGTGGTCGACAGACCACCGTCCTTATAAACTGCCAACTGGCGATCTCTGTCTGCGAGGGCAGGGGGAGGAAAAAAAGCATAGTAGAGATGACAGAGCGTAAACACTGCTGTTTGCACAGCAAAGGGAGCGACGAACTAAACCACCGTCTCTGTAGACTGACGTCTGCGGAGATCCACTGGCTCCATAGATTGGTGACTGCAAAAGTCTACTGTCTGTGAGGGTCAACCACCGTCTACGCAGATTGACCCAAAAATGAAAGAGAAGAGAGGAAGAAGAGAAGAGACAAGGGTCTAAGATAATTTTTTGATGCCCCGAACGGGCCTGGGACATTTTTTGATGCCCCAGAATGCTATCTAATTACTGACATTTTCTTGTTGACAGCAGGAGGAGACTATCACATTTCAGGCCAGGGAGTGCTATCCAGTGACCATGGAGCTAGAGCAGTAGTTGACAGTGGCCGAGTGGGGATAGGTGACCTTATGTGGACTAGAGCACATGCGACATTGGCCGCATCTGCGAGCACATAATGCGCTCATGTCAGCATTGATAGAGAGATGACATAGGACCACCTCTAGCTTCCACTTCCCTACAAGGGAAGTGACTATCACCCTCCATGACGTATGGAGGATCTATAGAGTGCCCATTAAGGGGCTGATATCTGAGTACTATGTGGAGGGGTCAGAGCCATATATGGAGATGGCACTAAGGCAGAGGTTTGCTAATCTATCGATTACACGACAGTGAATGTCTTGGATAGGGGCTATGACTATGGAGCCACGACCATGACGATTGGCATTATATATAGCTGGGTTGATAGGGGGATGTCTCATACTTGATCATGCAGGCAAGGGGTTCCCCATAGGGTGGGCATGAGTATTGAGCAACGTGGTAGAGGATGGCGACTAGTAGTGCTAGGGATATGTCATCCTAGGCCAGTTGTATTATGATCTTCATATGTGCGTCTACCGCAAGGGTAGGGCACTAGGCCCTGGATGTATGCTCTTGCTAGTATGGGCATGGGAGCACATTGCGGCACATGACTGATCAGACATCAGGAGACTAGGGTAGCATATGAGCCTTTTGTATGTAGATATAGGCCACCTATCAATTATGAGGCCACTGATTCAGTCAGATACTGGCGTAGGAGACTGGATGAGATGGGGGCTATATTGTGGGCACCCTATGTAGGGTGTGAGGCCTGGGGTCACGAGATCCCACAATAGGATGGATATGTAGAGGATGAGTTCTATGAATCATATTATATGAGATTTGTGGAGACTGATTGCTAGCTGTTTGGGAGGACAACATATATGATATCCAGGTACATGCCATCCAGGGTATGGAGGTAGATGAGCCAGCTTCAGGAGGCGGTACCAGATAGTTTTCCTCATCCATTGGTTACCCAAGAGGTGGGGAGTGTGTGGGGGATAGGTGCAGATCCTTGTATAGCATGAGCATCTTTCATGGGTATGATCGAGGTCCCATGGATCAGGGCTCGAGAGTCATTACAGGATGTAGGTGTAGTACCCGCATATGCACAGTGGTGGGCCACTCACAGACCCATTAGACTGACAGTGCCTGGAGTTGTACAGGAGGATGAGTAGCTGGGGGCTGAAGGAGATGGAAGAGGATAGGGGGATGATGACGATGAGGAGGGAGGAGATGGAGGGGCCGAAGGGAGGAGAGTCCGGCCTAGGGTTGCTGTACCGAGGCAGAGGGGACAGGTGCAAATACCTGTAGGAGGGTAGCCACCTATTATTCCTGATGTACAGGTACAGGGGTAGGATCCATAGGGGCCACTACAGGGACCGCCATAGGGACAGGGGCTGCCATAGAGACCACCACAGGGACCACCAGGGCAGGAGTAGGTACCACCAGTGGGCTACATAGCCCATGAGACACATGATACAGTCATAGAAGAGAAAGATAGCCTACAAATAGAGTTGGGGAGGGTACAGGGATTATTGGCGACATCTCAGGTGACTAAGGTGAGCGCATAGGCTAAGATTCTGTGATTATAGGGATTATTGGCTAAACCACAGGCCACAACTAGCAACCTATAGACAGAGGTAGCTTGGGTATAGAGGGAGTTGACAGTAGAGGCTGCTTGGGGGGATAGTACTTAGTGAGCATGAGACATTTTACAGGCTCGGGTGGATAGCAGAGAGTTTGCTATTATAGAGGAGTATGGAGACCGTGAGGAGGATCTAGTAGTGATGTCAGCACAGATAGCGGCTCTTATAGTAGAGCAGGATTTAGCATGTAGACATGTAGAGGACTACAGGGTAGACTGTGATATAGCGTGTCTAGCAGGCAGTGTGGCAGGTTTGGGTCAGATGATGGTCGATGCTACGGTAGCACAGAGAGAGGCAGGACAAAGAGGCCAAGAGGCCGCATACTACATGGGACTTTACAATGGTGCAGTGCTAGAGGAGGCACGACAACATGCCTATTCTGAGAGGGAACAAAAAAAGAGCATCAGCTGGGGATCATAGGGATCAATGGGGTTACCGCCATGTCCCAAAAGTGGTGTAGGACCATTGCGGCCACCACCATGATGCTTCTCAAAATTTTTGGATACACAGTTTTGACACATTTTTGACACATGATGTATGATATTGACACTTTTGATATATATATATATATATACATGGACTATTTTGAGACTATGGGATTCTGATTTATGGACATTTGTGATGCTATATGTTTATATGATGTGATGTTTATGCAGGATGTATGGATGCACTATGATGTTATATTACAGTATATGATATTTAAGACTGACATGCGGGATGAGATGAATTTATGTATGATGATGCTGACAAATTTGTGATGTAGGGATGAGATGCATATATATATATATATATATGTGAGATGTGATGTGTTAATGCTTATATTTTGCCATGTATGGATGTAATGTGATGATGTATAAATGTAAAATGTATATATGAGTTGTGAAATGAATCTAGAATGAATGAAACCTAAAAATTTTATGGGTCTTATTGATGCAACTAATTAAATGCAAATGGTACTAAATGATGATTTAAAATGTGTAATGTTAATGGAGTAACAACGCAATAATGTTAATGAATAATAAATAATGAACTAAATGATCAATGCAAATGGTATAATTTATTAATGCACTAAAATGAACACTGTAACTAATAATGGATAATGATTAATGAAATGAACAATGCAACAGATAATGAATAATGATTAATGAACTAAATGAACAATGCAACGGACAATGACTAATGAACTAAATGAACAATGTAACGGATAATGAAGAATGATTAATGAACTAAATGAACAATGCAACTGATAATGAATAATGACTAATGAACTAAATGAATAATGCAACAGATAATGACTAATGAACTAAATGAACAATGCAACTGATAATGAATAATGAACAATGCAACAAATGCAATATGAGATAAATGAGGACACTATTTTTGTGTGTATCAAAATAGGTCTGTGAAAATCATTTAGGTGACTGGATAGGGGAATAAATAGAAACCTTTGCGAAGAGCAAAATCATAATGCAATATGACCTAACTACAATGCAAATACTAACTACAAGATGATAGTGGGATTGATACCGTGTTAATGTTGGAGAGCATACCCTAGTTTGATATTGCAAAATGAGGTATGCACCATGTGCTAGAAAACACAAGTGACATGGTTCTTTTGTGTGGACTAGACTCTCAGACAAATAGGTTGTTAGGAACATGAATGCAAGATGTCAGGTATAATGGATCTTATGAAATGTTACTCATGAGGAGACACAGTACATCCAGATCTTTTGAGGGATTTGAGATGCATGAATCCTGCCCCCAGTGAGGCATACATAGTCATAACCGAATATCAAAATATAAATGCACTAACAAAATAGGACAAGTAGATCATACCACAAATGACACGTATTTCACTAGATACTCACCATAACAAACCAAGATATAAAAGATCAAGGCTGTTGCGATAAGGACATAGTAAAAGAAAAGATAAAATCAACAAAAAGGCATCCTGACCAAGTGGTCATTCAGTCCATAAGTTCTTGCCATGAACAATTTTAATGTGAGGATTGATAGAATAGCCGACACCAGAAGGATGCATCCTGATGGGCCAAAGATTGATTGATGAAAAATGGAAATTCATTGGCAATTGCTTGTGAATAGAATGATCATTAGGAAAGTCAATCTATCTGTTGATTTGATGTAAAACTTTTGCGATCACTGTGTCTAGAACAAAGCTTAGTTTTTGATTTTGTAAGCTCAGTCGTGTGAGAATCATTATTGCAAAAGTGGAAAGACAGTCAAAGAACTACTTGCACAAATATGGGTAGTGACGCTTATTATGAAAGGTGATGCAAGCTGTATAGACAAATGGTGGAAATTGATGGTGGATCTGACTATGCATGGCACCTGAAATAGGTTTTCACCATGGTACTTATCCATTGCACCACCGAAGTGGTTTTCACAGATGGACGAATTTATTTCTCTTTCTCTTTTTCTTTTTTGATCTTCTTTTCAAGATTTTGTATTTTTTATGCTTTTTTTTATGTTTTTTCTTTTTGCTCGCTTTTCTGAATGTTTTTAGATTTTCTGCTTTTTGATTTTTTTGGATTTTTGAAAATTTCTGTTGTACAATGGACTGATCAAGCATAGAAGCACTTGAGATGTACAATATTTACAGGATCAGGGAGCGGATCTTCATTTGGGGACACAATCTAATAGGCACCTGAACCATACTTTGTTGTAACAATGAAGGGACCCAACCAATTAGGTTCAAACTTCCCTTTCTTCTCACAGTTTTGGAGGTTCTTCATATTATGTTGCAGGACAAGATCACCAACCTCAAACTCATGAAGTTTGATCCTCTTTTTGAATTGAAGGCAAAGGCTATTTTGATACATGTGGAGGTGGTCTAGGGCATTAAGGCATCTCTCATCGAGGAGTTCTAGGTCTTGCAAGCGGGCAACTCTATATTCTTCTTCAGACAATAGATTCTTGAGAGAGATTTTGAGGGAAGGGAGCTCAATTTCAATGGGTAGAATAGCTTCAGTACCATAAACAAGGGCAAAGGGAGTGGCTCCCATGGGGTTTTAATGGAGGTGCAGCAAGCCCAAAGGGTAGGGTCGAGGTGAAGGTTCCAATCATAGTCAGCTTCATCGACTATTTTCTTGAGGATTCTGAGGATGGTTTTATTCGTAGCCTCAGCTTGATCGTTGCTTTGCAAAAAGTACTTGGAAGAGGTATGTTGGGTAATGCTGAACTTCCTACATAGCTCTATGATGTCCTTGTTCTTGAAAGGTCCTCCATTATTAGTAACAATTCCCTAAGGAATGCCATAGCGACAGATAAGATAGTTCAAAATAAACTTCAAAATCTATTTTCCAGTAGTGTAGGTGAGAGGAACAACTTCGACCCACTTGGTAAAGTACTCCGTAGTAGCCAAGATGTATTTATGGACATTGGATGAATTAGGGAAAATATGGCCAACAAGGTTGAGACCCTAGCATGAAAAGGGCCAAGGGGTGATGGTGGGTTGGAGGGATTGGGAGGGAGCGTGTATCAAATCACCATGCTGCTGACAAGGTACACACTTCTTCACATAGTTGTAGGCATCTTGCTCCATAGTAGGACAGTAATATCCAATGTGTAACAAATTTTTAGCCAAAGTAAGTCCACTAGAGTGGGCCCCATAGATTCCTTGATGTACCTCCTCCAAGGATGTTTGTGCTTCATCAGAATTCAGACACCTTAAAAGAGTTCCATCGAAATGCTTTCAGAAGAGGGTATCAGCAAGGATTGTGTATTGAGAAGTACGGTGAATGAAGGTTTTATGTTGATTGAGGGTTAAAGTAAGTGGGGTATGCCCATCACGTAGGTAGGAATACACTTCTTGGTACCATGGGGAATTGGGATCAGCAATTTCACACACCATTTCAAAATTTAGTTTGTCATAGGCAGGGACCGTAAGATTCTCAACAAGAAACTCACACTGTGCGCTGTGTTTTGGCATAGTGATCAAGGACCCAATTGTTGTCATGGCATCTACTACTTTGTTGTTTGTGCAAGGGATCTGTTGGAAGATTAGCTCAGTGAAATGTGTCTTGAGATCTTCAACTATTCGGCGGTAGGGAAGCAAGTTGTCATACTTCATTTGATATTCATCCATAAATTGATTGATAACCAATTGTGAATCACCAAGCACCAATAAAGTGAGAATCTTCCATTGTATGGCCTGTCAAAGTCCAAGTACAAGGGCTTCATACTCTGCAATATTGTTGGTACAAGGAAACTGTAATTTGAAAGATTTAGGGATGAGATCCCCTTTTGAAGTAATAAACAAGATTCCTGCCCCCGATCCTTTCTGAGTGAAGGATCCATCAAAGTAAAGCTTCCATGGTGGACTCAGGGAAAGATTAAGGACTAATTCATCTAGAAAATCTATGATTAGAGGATGTTTACCATCAATAGGTACTTTAGCTAATTGATCCATAATTACTTGTCCTTTGATAGCTTTTTGATCCACATAAACAATGTCAGACTCACTAAGGATCATGACCCATTTTGCTGTACGACCAGTAGGAGCAGTGCATGCTAGGAGATATTTGAGTGGATCAATTTTAGCAATAAGATGAATCTTATGATTAAGCATATAATGTCGTAGCTTCTGTGTATAGAAAACAATGACCAAACATGCCTTCTAAATTAAGGAATAATTCAACTCATAGCCAATAAGAGTTCTGCTAAGATAGTAAATTGCTCGCTCTTTGCGAGTATCATCCAATTGTGCCAGGAGGGCTCCCAACACGACCTCTATAGTAGAAATGTACAAAATTAGAGGACGACCAGCAATAGGTGGTACCAACACAGGTGGATTATCCAGATAGCCTTTTAGTTTCTCAAATGCATTTTGACACAAGCAATCCCACTAGAACTTGATATTCTTGCATAGGAGATGGGAGAACGGATGCACCTTGTCAGCCAGCTGTGATATGAATCTTTTGATTGATTGCAATTTTCATTCTAAATAGTGTAATTTCTTCAATGTTTTGGGTGGTGGCATCTCTAGGATTGCTTTCACTTTCTTTGGATCAACTTCTATTCCGCACTATGACACAATGTATCCTAGTAGCTTACCAGACTGTACACCAAAAACACACTTCTTAGGATTCAACCTAAGTTTATACTTCTCCAATCGCTCAAAAATGGTAGTAAGGATAGGAATATGTGATTCCATTATTTTGGATTTGCCTAAAAGATCATCCACATAATCTTCCATGATGACATGCAAAAGGTCATGGAAGATGGTAGTCATTGCTCGTTTATAAGTGGCTCTGACATTTTTAAGGCCAAAAGGCATCACCTAATAATAGAAGGTGCCGCAAGGTGTTGTGAATGTAGTTTTTTGCTGGTCTTCTGGTGCTATCCTAATCTGATTATAACCCAAGAAGCCATCCATAAGTGACAACATTTCATGTCCTGACATCAAATCTACTATAATGTCAATATTAGGAAGTGGAAAATAATCCTTGGGACATGCAAGGTTTAGGTCTCTGAAATCAGTGCAGATGTGAATGCCCCCAACAGGCTTACCTACTGGTACAGTATTAGAAACCCATTTAGGGTAATCAATTAGTTTGATTACTTCAGCCTCCAACATCTTTTGAAGCTCTACTTTGACTACTAATGCGACTTGAGGATGCATCTTGCAAAGTTTATGCTTAACAGGTTTAACACTTGGATCTACAACAAGATAATGCATGACAAGATCTGTATCAAGCCCAGGTATTGTTATGCCCTACATCCCAATCCCTATATTTTGTGTGAAAAATGTTGGGTCGCCCCCCTTTTTTTTTTCTTTTTTTTTTTTTTTGCTTGCGGCTTTCCCTTTGTCTTTCTTTCCCTTCTGTTTTCTTTCTCTGGGGTTTTCTTCCCCGGTGTGGTGTTTTGTTGTTTAGTTTTTGTCTTTGGGACTCTAATCCTAGAGGTTGTCCTTCGTTGGGAACTGGACTCAAGACTCCAGGATTCTTCGCCACGATGTTCTTAAGGATATCACCGCGGGAATTCCCGGGCCCGGAGTCTAGAGGTTTGCTTGTCCGGGGATCGCCAGAAGGAGGAGGATTACATTTTTACCGTGGGTATAAATATAAATTATCTGTCACTTTCACATTTACCATGATTAAAACCTTCAAGCACTTAGAGTGATTAACAGAGCGATTTCAAAGCGATTAACAGAGCATTTGCAGAAAGTTTATGATAATCAACGCTTAACATCTACCAGTCACTTTCTGATGATTGCGAGTGCTTCATGGTGGCGATTGTGACCGTTTGGCGACTGAAGCTATTGTAGAGCTCCCACAGTAACTCCTCCCTTTCCTCTACCTTCTGCATTCTCAAGTTGGTTTTCCTGTTCCCACCTTCCTATTTTCTTTTATTTTGTTTGGTTTCTTTTGTCTTGTTTGCCTTGTCGTTTGTTTCGTCTGGTTCGCTATTTTCTGGTTCTACCACCCATTGATGGGTTGGCTCTGCCAAAGGATTGTCCACCCTCTATGTAGAAGTGGTTCATTTGTAAAATAGGTAAATAGCTATATATATGTCCTATCTTATCTGGTTTTCCCATGGATGTCATTCTACATTGTATATTTTGTGTATATGTGTATATATTTATGTACAGTATCTATATATCCCTTTGTGCCTTTGTATATATCCTTCAACCCTCATGTATATCCTTCTAGGTGGCTTGACAAGATGGTCGAGTCACTTGTGTTTTAAGTTTTCCGCCCATGAACTCGCTTCGAGGCAGAAAACCACCTGTTTGAAACTCGGCTCTCAGCCAGTTTCAAACAGGCAATTTGCTCTCTCTTCCATGAAGTCTGTTAGAACCTCATTTATGTCCCATGCGCACAATCAATTCCAGCCAAGTGGCCTTCACTTTTCATGTGTTCGGACAGTTGGCTCCACTGTCATCGCCATAACTTCTATTTAATACCAACGCATGTGGCGCCCATGTGGGCTTGATGACTTGCCTTTTTACACATCCTCACTAACGGTCATTTCTCCAAGCTTTAGGTCTCCTACCACCATCCATCTTGTATCTTTACCAAGTGTGATAAAACCCTAAACCCGAATGTTTAATAAAATCTTAAGTTTACTATGTATTTTTCTTTTCGGTTACCTTTGCATGAAACTAACTTTTCAGGAAAGCAAGCATCACGGTGGTAAGATCTCTGGACCCCAGAATAATTATTTTGATAAATTTGTTCTGACGGTCGCTTTGCCTTGCAGGTTCCCAGAGTTCATATTTCAAACATGTCTAAAGCATCTGCGTCATCTTCACCTGGAAGTCCAGAACTACCTTTCACAGCAGAAACCAGGGTGGCCATAAAGTCCAAGATGGAGAAGGCCCTGGAAAAGCTACCCCTGACCATGAAATTTGTATAGGACAATGTCATCGTGGGCTCAAAGATTGAGTCTAAGGTCAAGCTGATAATCGACACCAGCATCAGAACATGGCCAGAGATGCAGGCCTTGGTGAAAATAATGCACATCCAGCGACAGGCTGGAGATCAATTAGCAATCAAATTTGAAAACTTTGGAATCCTCTGGGTAGCTTGCTTCCTGTGCTTTGTGCAATCTCTGGAGCTTATCCTAACACTGGATGCCAACTACAACTCTTCTATCCAGGTCGTTATGCTCACAGCCGCAGAGCCCACAGGATACCCCACTCCACTAGTGTCCCTTGACCCAGTCACATTCTAGGAGAGCCTAGAAATCCCACAATTTGATAGGGCCACGGTGGTTACAAGGACTGACGCCTTGGCTCAATTTACATAGCTGGAGGACGCCGCCCGGGTATACATGAATACCCATTGGCTCAAGGCCCCGAAGAGGGAACCAAAAAGAATAAAGATAGAAATCCCCCGCTCTGAGTTCAAGGAGAGCATCCAGATGGGGATGATAGCATTGGCCCAGGTCTTTGGGCAACCCTCCACCCAAGAGTTTTCTTGATGGATGTACTATTTCCTCCTTGGCATCTCCACCAAGGGAGAATACTTTGACTGGGCCACAATAATCTCCAACCATGTCGACTCCCAGTTTCAGCAATTGAATAGGAAGAAGAAGTTCTATATGTCTTCCTATGTTTTCTAGGCCCTGGTGTAGCAAAGGCCCCATTCCCATGGCCTACTTACTGACAGTGTGCTCGGGATTCACCCGGGACAAAAAACACCATGGGACCATTTCCCACAGGTTCAATGGAAGGCCAGCTTCCCCAGTTTCTAGCAGGTAAACGACGCATTTGTTTACTACCATCTTCTTACGCCCACCTGGGACACCGGATACTGCCTGTCTTCTGAGGCGATGAAGTTGGTCCGTAGTTACGGACATTACTATATTCAATTCTAACAACACACATACATTAGGGTCACCGGCTTCTCCAGGAAACCCTACTTGTTTCCCAAATACTGCGGGGACAAGATCATGCTATTGGAGTACTATAGACAAATGATGGAGGTACATGTCTTCTTTTCCCTCAAAAAGATCCCCAAAATTCCATTCTTGATCACCTGCGGGAACTACACATGTAGTCTAGCCTCCGAAAAGGAGGCAGACAATGAGCTAAAAAGTTACAACCTGCAAAAATTTTATCTGGTGCAGAAAAAATTTGATCCGCATGGTAGGATTGCAATGGAAATGCCCCAGGCTTCAGAGCCCCATCATATACACATGGAGAACTTCTGGGTAGATTGCCAAGATGATGTGGAGGTGTGGAGTAGGCACTACATTAGAATGACAGCCGGATAGATGCAGAAATTAAAGCTTCAGAAGTTCCCGGCAGACTTCTCAGATGCCGCCCCCACTGCCAATCCCCAGTACAAGGAAAAGGGGATCGATAAAAAGGATCTTCCACCAGTAAAATAGGCCACCTAGGAAGGGCCCACAATTGAAGACTTCACTCGAGAGGTGGTCGAGCGGATCCACACCTATTTTAAGAAGGTGTGCCCCGGGAGTACCCGCCAAGCAGCCTAGCTGGCGCCAAAGTTAACTCCACAGCCATTACGAAAATTGACCCTGGGGGCTGGGACTTCTTTGCAGGGGGTAGATAAGGGAAAAAGAATAGACACGACCCCTTCTGCGTAAGAAGTCCCCATCATAGAAAAAATAAAACAATCGGTGGCAGCCTCCCAGCAGATGAGGGAGCAGTTAATAACACGGTTGGCCACTCCACCGCTCATGGCTGGACCACTTCGTCCCTCCTCCTCCCCATCATTAGAAGCCTTAATGGTAAAGGCGACGGGGGTGGATCTCCTGGAAGCGGTGGCAATAAGAGATGCGGGGCCACCTCTGGTTACTCGGAGAAAGAAGAAGCCCTACAAAAATCCTAAGGCAGAGCCAGAGCTGGAAGCATCCCGCCCCCAACAAGTAGAAATCCTTTCTTCCAGTTCCCCAGAGCCAAAGAAGGAAATGGAGCCTGAAGAAGTCCCAGCCAATCCCCCTCTGCAAGAATAATTTGATATATTTTCAATTGACGAGTTTGAGAATTTGCAGGGAGACAATACACAAACAAAGGCAGAAGTCCCAGGGGCGGAGCAAGAAGGTGCAGAGAAAGAAGATCTTGAACAAGAGCCTGCACAAGGATAAGAGCAGCAGGCAAAAGAAAAGGAGCTAGAACCAGAGATTATCTTTGGGGCTCAAGCGATGCAAGGTCTGGGAGTGGACCAACGAAAGAAAGGTGTGGAAGGTGGAGCTCGAAGAACTCCTTACCCTAGGAGAAGATATGATTTCTGAATCCAAAATTCTGGGTGATGAATCATTTGGTTTTGTGAGAACCCAGCACTCCAGACTTGACCTCACATTAGAGGTAATCAAGAAACTGATAGGGTCCTTGCAAGATAAGGTAAATGCTATAAAATATTCTTCCAATTTATATAAGTCTTTTGTGATAAAGACTTCCGGGGCTGATCCCCTTAGCACAGATACATGTACCCCTGAAGATTCAGTTTTGAGAAGTTTTGATGAAATAATGAAGTCCTGGTATCAACCCCCAGAGGGGATAGATGGGGCCCAGATGGTGAAGTTAACCTGCATGATACTTAGTGGTTATGACATGGCAAGAATGGCTAATGAGTTTAAAGAAAATGTTCCAAACCTGGGGGAACAAGTTGAATTTGCCAAATACCAAAGGGCTAGCCTGAAAGAGATAGATGAAGATGACATTTCCTGCCTCCTCCAAGCTTTCAATGATAATAAGAAACCTTGAGCTTTCTCTGGAGGCTGGGGAAAACTCAAACATTGAGTATTTTTTATTCTTTTTGGGATGTAAGTTCCCATATTTTGGAGTCCCAGATCCAAAATTTTGTATTCTTTCAAAGTGATCCGTGTCCCAGTCCCTGAGGCCGACCGGTCACTTTCAAAAGTGGTTAATAAAAGCTTTCAGAAGGTGGTTGGCTACATCAAGGGGGGTTGACTCAGTAGTTGGTTTTCTAACATGATGGTCTTCTTGAGGCACTGCCCAGAGGTACACCTAGCACATTGAAGATAGGGCACCATATTTTCCATTTATGAGGCATGTAGCCTTGGTCCTCGAGGGACCTACTTTCTTCTTTCTCCTTTCTGGCCCTCTTCTTGAGGCCAATTCTTTCGCTGTATATTCTTGTCTTATTCTTGTGACATGGCAAACCTATTCTAGCTCTAGGTCTTTTGTAGGGTGGCACAGGTAGTACCGGCCCCCAGATATTGTATTTTATTGAAACATGATGTAAAATAGGGTTAGGATTAGAAGAAATTGGCATAAATAGCCAGACCGTCCCATTTCCAAGGGTCGGTGAAATTGATAATTTTGTTGTCCATAGTAATAGAAAAGTGATTTCTCATTTTAGTTGCAGAGCTCAATGCTCCATTGCTCTATTCTCAATGGTTAGATGCTCCCCTAGAGCCACCATTGTATCACACACCAGTGCTCGCTGGAAGAAATGTTAATGAAGAAGGAAGAATTCTTTTCAATGATGTTGTTGGCATTCCTGTTTCTGAGTTAATGGTATTTCATGCTTTATGTTCTTTATGTCTTCTACTCTGATATGTTAAAGTAGATTAACGACCTCTTTTTCCTTGCTACTGATGAATTTCTAACTGATGGTTATGTATTCCTTCGGTATTTAATGTAGTCTATCAGAGTATTATTGATATTCTAGATGTTTAAACATGACTGTAGTTAGATGAAATGTTTCTAACCCTACAGGATATTTTTTTATTTTATTTGCTAAGTGTAGAATGCTAGGGGAAACCTTACTTTATTGAATATCCAGAGGTATTGAGTTGAAGAAACCAGCTATCCCCCTCAAAAATACTCACTTCTCCCAATTGAGCCCCGCACCGTCGTGACCCGATACCCAGGTGCTTGAAGGCCCAGAGAATATAATTTCCCCAGACAGCCTTACAGGCAGAGTTGGCCGGTATCCTTGGAACCCGGTGACAACTTATAACTATTGGAGGACCCGGTCAGCAAAACCCCGTCAACAGAAACTAGCGCTAGAAGGAGGGCATGAACTCATCCCCCTCCCAAGATTCTGATTTTACACCTCCTGAGGGTTCCCCGAGTTATAGTTTTAAGAGGTAAGCCTTCAGCGGGATATGATCTTTCTCCCCAACAAAATTTGAAAGAGTCCTTAGGTTTTCCCTGAATCCCAGAAGGTTTGTCAAACTCGAGCCTCCTGCTCGAAAGAAGCGAACCTCAAAAATCATACCAGCCACTATTGTCTGGGGGTCTAGCACACCTCAAAATACCCAAACTCCTCAGACAATCCTGGGAACCAATACCCATACTACCCAACATATAGTTCCCCCAATGGCCGCATATTTTGGAAACACTGGGTCCTCAATGGGAACTTTTCCCGTCGCAATCAGCGACTTACCTTCTCACTCAGAGAAGATCTGCCCATGATATGAGCACTTAGGCTCATGGACCACGGAAGAAC
Source organism: Thuja plicata (assembly GCA_018584345.1). NCBI lineage: Eukaryota > Viridiplantae > Streptophyta > Pinopsida > Cupressales > Cupressaceae > Thuja > Thuja plicata. Next base: position 3,187,808 of record MU226909.1, read on the forward strand.
ACTTACAGGCATACAAAGATGCCATGAACTGACATAGGATCCAACATGAAGATGTTGTGACTCAGATGTTTCCCTTGTCTTTAGGGAAAGGTGAGTTGAACTGGTACCTTAACCTTCCTGCCAACTCCATAAATAGTTGGCAGGACATGGAGGATGCCTTCCTGGCTACCTTTAGGATGCACGTGGACCCAGCCTGGTCCCATAGCCAGTTCATCGCCATTAGAAAGGAACCCAATGAACCTCTTGCAGCATTCAACCATAGGTTCCAGCGTGCCCCGAAGTGTTGCACGGGTCCTTTTATTCCATCCCCAGAAGTAACCATATAGACCTATCTTAACGCGATGCACCCTTTTGTCGCCACTCTCCTTTGGAGAAAAACCGCTGTGGGTGACCGAAATACCTTGGAAAAAGTCTATAACCTGGCCATAGAACTATCCTAGGGTCTCAACAAATCTCTAGGCGGGATTGGGCAGAGCACGCCCTTCAACATGGTCCCTGGCAGAACTGTGTATGCCAGGGGATACAACCCCAATCTGGCAATAGGTGCCCCCTCTATGGTGATGAATCCTCTGCCACCCCTGATAGACCAACAGGCCCAGTATGTTTACCCAACGCAGACCCAGACAGTGCCAGGTCTGGAAGCTTTTCCTTGGAATCAGCCACAAAAGACACAACAATCTCAGACATAATCATCTGGAGTGCCCTTCTTTCAGTCGTCCGTAACTGGAGGATTGCCGCCCTCGACTCTGGCTAATATTGCTGTCTTCCCGGGAAGCCAACACCAACAACAACCATCACATTTTGACACCAACACTCAGTTGACCACCGAGGTCGAATCCCTCTGACGAATATTGTCTACCTTGACTGTAGACATGGGCCAACTGAAGGCAGGGTCTTACGCACCCCAGAACTCAAAATCCCAGAGGGGAAACATTTTCTCCAGCCAACGAAGCAACAATGCCAGGGGAAGAAATTTCAACAACGGGTCTAGGCCCAATCAACAATAATAGAATAATAACGCTAACACCGGAGGTTTGCTTCCGAACCAAAATGCCAACCAAAATAGTGCTGGGCCATCACATTTCACCCCAGTTGCAGACTTCCAGCCCATGACTAATTGGTGTAAATTGCATGACACGGGTTCACACAATGAGGTGAATGTGCCACCTTGGAGAAGGTCATCATGATCTCCCAGCTAGACAGGCAACAGTCACATGATACTACCCCTTCAAAACCCCCTGTCCAAGAGCCAACCCACAGTGCCTTCACCTATGATACCATCTTCTTCAGAACTTCTGGGGAGGATGAAGAAGAATCTAAACTATAGGGATTCTTTGATGAATCTATCCCACCCTTCGAGGCTAACGCCTTTACTAACCCGCGGACTCCATACAATAATCAGAGTCAAGTTGGTAAAGGACCAGCTTACACGCCCACACCTCCTATCAAAGACACTCCTCCTCCCTAGAATAATATGACTGACCGACCCACTCCTCCAAAAGGTCCTAGCTCTGACCAAGCAAAAGATCTCGCCGAGGGAGATCACCGGTTCCCAAGAGGAAGATTTGATATTACAAAGGCGTTAGAACAGACCACCACCTCCATGACCTTGATGGAGGTTTTGCTAACCTAGAAGCCGTCAGCCGCCCCCCCAAGACTGTCTCATTTGAAGATGCTAACGTGACCGTCTTTCAGGGGAACAATGAGGATCCTCCCTTCCTACTAGGCTTGAATATCCATGACAAAAACATACACAACTTCTTAGTAGACTCTGGAGCTTCAGGTAACATCATGCCCTTGTCCATTTGTAAGAAGCTCAGATTCCACCCCACCCCATCTAATGGTGCAGTAATCCAACTGGATAAGACTACTGTAAAAATGGTGGGGGAATTGAAGAATGTCCGAATAGAACTTATCCATGACCACAGGATAGCCAACATAATTGACATCTAAGTGGTGGACATCCTAGAGACTTATGGGATGTTATTGAGTCAAAATTGGTCTAAGTCCTTGAAGGGATACTTTTTGACCAACTTCACCCATTTATGGCTTCCATAGGAAGGAGAATCAAATAAGATCCAGGTTGAAAGTGAACCCCAGATGAAATAGGCCCTTATTGAGGTTGGAAGGGTTAATGAGGTCCTTTTCTCTGAGACTTCTCTAGGGGTGTACCGACCCTTTGAAATTTTAACATTCGATTTCATGCCCAGAGAGGATCCCACTGTACTGTAGAGAGCCCAGGACCTAGAAGAGAAGATGAGAGTTGAGGTACCTCTGCAACCCTCGCCACACTCCTGTCCGACACTTGGTGCCGAATATACTACTAGAAACATTCATAACTTGAGTGTGGGCCATGTCTTTCAATCGCTAACCAGCACCTCGATACCCTCTGGAATAAACATGTAACTAATTCCCTAGGACCCAGTGTCCCTATGAGATGCTCCCCTTTGGTGACATCTCCCTGAGAATCCCAAATCCAAACATATCTGGAGGCAAATTCTACATTCACGCCGGTAGTCCAGGAAAGACCCCCCAAGTCTTCAGTAATAATCCAAAGATGACTCCCCCTCCCTAGCCCTAGATTACGAACAATGACTTATGGACCCTCAAGTTTGATGAGTCTCGATCCAAACAAGGCTGTGGGGCTAGGGTAGAACTAATCAATTCATGAGGGAAGTCCTTCCTCGCATCCTACAGATTATAGTTTAACTGTATAAACAATGTTACAAAGTACGAGGCTTTGGTCCTTGAACTCTTATTTGTGTTAAGAAAAGGAATCACCTGCCTCCAGGCTCTGGGTGATTCAGAGTTGATTGTTAAGAAAGTCTAGAGTCAATACACATGCCATGACAAAAGGCTAGCTACATACCGCAATCGGGCTTGGAGCCTTATTGAAGATTTTGATGCCTTCGACATTGACCTCATTCCCCGGTGACAGAACAACGTCCTGGATGCCCTCGCCATTTCTGCCAGCACACTTGAGCCAATGTCTGGCTTGCGACTCTAGAGATTTTCAATTGAGATGGTTTCCACCCCATCCATCCCAGATAATGTCACCCACTTTCAAGTTTTTGAGGATGATCAACATATCCTTGCCTTCATGGTGAATGTTGGTGTCTTTGAAGACCAGATAGTGGAAGAACGAGACCATGACGATACTAGGCAGGGTGATGAAGATGATGGGATCATGGACTTACCTACTAACACCATCCCAAAGGGGATGGTTGCGCTGGAATGAATCTTTGATTCGGACCCTCAGGACCATGAGAAGGTGTCATCTTCCTCTAAGGGAGGAAAGTTTGAAAAGGTCAACATCGGCCAGCCCGGTGAAGAAAAGATCATTCACATTAGTACCTCTTGCTCCCCTGAGGAAAAGGAGAAGATCTTCATGATTCTCCAAGAATACATCAACGTAATTGCTTGGGGTTATGAAGAATTGAAAACGTATGATACATCCATCATGACCCATACTATTCCTCTGAATCGTGACGCTAAGCCCTTTCGGCAAAAGCAAAGACCGGTCAACCCCTTGATAGAGCCTCTGATTCATCAAGAGGTAGAAAAATTGCTATGAACCTGGATAATCTTCCCAATCTGGCACACTACGTGGTTGCCAACCTGGTCCCTATGAGAAAAAAGAATGGTGAGATTCGCCTTTGCGTAGATTTCTAAAACTTAAACAAGGCATCTAAGAAAGATAATCACCCTCTCCCTTTATTGGATGAGGTATTGCAGATAGTTAATGGATCTCAGATGATGTCTTTCTTGGATGGATACTCAGGATATAACCAGGTCATGGTCAAGTATGAAGACAGAGAGAAAATAGAATTTACCACCAAGTGGGGAACGTTTGCATACAGGAGAATGCCCTTTGGTCTGATCAATGCAGGGGCTACATTTCAAAAGGCCATGGACATTGCGTTCGAGGGCCTTATGAATCGGTGCATAATCATCTACATAGATGATTTGACCATCTTTTCCTGGGACAGGCATGACCATTCCGCCCATCTCACTCAGATCTGTGAGAGGTGTCGCCGGTATGGAATATCCCTCAACCCTAAGAAGTGCATATTCGGGGTCACTGAGGGGAATTTTCTTGGGCATATCATCTCTGAGAAGGGTATATCCATAGACCCTGATAGAGTCAAAGCATTACTAAATTTACAAATGCCTGGAAGCAAGAAAGAAATGCAATCCTTCTTCAGAAAGATCAACTTCATTCTATGGTTCATCACGGGATTCGCAGAAATAGTCAAACCACTCAATGAGATGATGAAGAAGGATGCCAAGATTGAGTGGAGTCTTGAAGCAAAGCGGGCGTTCTCCTAGATTAAACATACAATAATAGAAGAACCTATCCTGGCTAGTCCAGACTATTCCCTTCCATTTTATATTTACTCTTTTGCTTCGCCACATTCTGCTGCAGCAGTGTTGACCCAAAAGGTTGAAGGGAAAGAGCGACCAATAGCTTTCATGAGCTCCCCTTTCAAGAAATCCAAAGTCTGATATTCATCGCTAGAAAAGTAGGCCTTTGCTCTTGTTTGCACCGTGAATAAATTCTGGCATTATATTCTCTGGAGCAAGGTACATGCTATTATTCTGGACCAGGCCGTCAAGTCTCTACTGATGCAGAGTGAATTGGGTGAGAGATGGGGGAAATGGATGGCCATCCTTCAGGAATATGAATTAGAAATGTAGCCCATGAAGATAGTCTAGGGCCAGGGACTAAGTCGAGCAATGGCAGAAGAGACTCCCCACATAGAATGTCAAACTTACACGGTGGAGTCCATCACCCAAGACCTGTGGTATACCGATTTGGTATACTTGTTACTAAATAATAGATGTCCAGAGGGATTACCTCCCCACAAATGCTGTGCCCTACAGATGAAAAGCACTCACTTCATGATCAAAAACTCCATGCTTTATCATAGAAACTACAAGGGAGTGTACCTCTGGTGCATTGATAGAGATCAAGCTGTGAGAATTGTTAATGAATTTCATAGGAAGTTTGGAATCGGGCATTGCTCAGCCAATGCCATTGCCCATCAGATCCTTTGGGCCGAATATTATTGGCCCTGTATATTCAAAGACATTTATGCTCATGTAAGGAAATGCCATACTTGCCAAACCATAGCACATCATGAGCGTAACCCAGCTATGCCTTTACAACCAGTCTTCGAGGCTAGACCATTTGCCCAGTGGGCATTTGACTTCATAGGGGAAATCAACCCCAACTCTTCTACCAATCACTGATACATTCTAACTGTTACTAATTACTGCACTCGGTGGTCTGAGGCTATACCTTGCAAAAACAACATGGCAGACGTAGTTATCAAATTTCTAGAAGAAAACATCATCACAAGGTTTGGAATGCCCTTTACTTTGGTATGTGATAATGGTCCAGCATTTTCTTCAGCGCAGTTACTCGAATGGACCTACAATCGGAAGATCACTCTGAAGTTTTCCAGCAACTATTATCCCCAGGGAAATGGCATTGTTGAATTGACAAACAAAAATCTACTTGAAGTGATCAAACACCTATTAGAACAGAATCCCCAGGATTGGCACTAAAAGTTGAAATTTTCCCTCTGGGTGGATCGCATTCGTATTAAGGCCACCCTAGGAACATCCCCATTCCATCTAGTTTATGGTCAGAACCCTATATTCCCAGTCAACTTACAGATCCCAGTTTTACAATTTATGCAGGAATTTAGCAACAGGGACAACATCGTGGAGGTTCGACTCTTAAATCTAGTGCGGATGGAAGAACAATGAGATGTAGCTCTTGAACATTTCGTGCATCATCAAGCAGTGGTAAAATGATGGTTTGAAAAAAGAGCCCAATACAAGGCTTTTCAGACCTCAGATCTGGTCCTATTGTGGGACAAGGCCCGGGAGAAGAAAGGAAAGCATACCAAGTTTCAACGGCTCTGGCTCGGACCATATCTCATCTCTGAAATCTACAGGGCAAATACTTACCACCTTAACACTCTGACTGAGGAACTTGTCGCATTGCCTGTTAATGGAAAGTTTCTCAAACACTACTTCGAATAGGGTAAGTTGGTCCAAAGTTTTATTATTTGTAAAGCCTTCCGCTTATAAATATTCCCTCTGGGTGCCTCGCTGTGAGGTACCGTCTTGTAAATAGCCTTGTCGACTGTCCTCCGGTGTAGTCCCCTTTTGTTGTTTTCATTTTTTATTTTGGTTTTCTTTCTGAGTCCCGACGTTTTGTTCTGTCTTGCAGGAATTGGAATACTTTTCATAACTCTAGTTTCTGGTGCAATGTCTACAGCATGGTGAACTTTAGAATCTGTCTTTAGCATGGTGGAGTCGGCCCGGTCTTTGGGGTTGTTCTATGGGTTATGGCACATTTTGAGAAATCTCTATTGGGTGTTGTCTCTGGGAGTCTAGCAATCAGTGAACACTAATAATATAAGGAACAAGTAATCAGACACGCTGAGGGTATATTAGTTGTACTGATTGGTTGACCCAGGTCTAAAACTTTAAAGAATTCTCCTCAGGTCCAAAGCTTCATCCCCTCTTCAAACATCTAAGTATAGGTGGACAGGTGAAAGAAGTACCGCCATTAAAATTATCTAAGCTTGAGCTTAATGGTGAAAGAAGTACCGCCTTCCCCACCTAGAAATGAGAAAAATAACAAAAGAGGAAAAGCGGGATGAAACTCTAGTCTCCGGGGGGAAGCAAGCAAATTGATGACTGGTTCGATGTAATTAGTGCCTATTCTCTATTCCTCCTAGAGGTCATCAGCTTAATTTTCTTCCAAAGAACACACGACATCACTGATGAAAGACTGCGGGTTAATTCCTGTGTGGTTGGATTCTCTCAGATATGTTGCTCTTTGCCTGTCAGACGCTTTGGGAATTGGCTTATTCCTGTTTTGCTAACCATAGATTCTATAGTTCTCAAATGCACTAAGGCATTTGTCTCAGATAGTTGTCATTTGTTATGCCCTGCATCCCCGTCCCTACATTTTGTGTGCAAAATGTTGGGTCCCCCCTTTTTTTTTTTGCTTGTGGCTTTCCCTTTGTCTTTCTTTCCCTTCTGTTTTCTTTCTCTAGGGTTTTCTTCCCTGGTGTGGTGTTTTTGTTGTTTGGTTTTTGTCTTCGGGACTCTGGTCCAAGAGGTTGTCCTTCGTTGGGAACCAGACTCTGGGATTCTTCACCATGATGTTCTTAAGGATATCATCGCGGGAATCCCCAGGCTCAGAGTCTGGAGGTTTTCTTGTCCGGGGATCGCCGGAAGGAGGAGGATTACATTTTTACCGTGGGTATAAATAGAAATTATCTGTCACATTTACATTTACCGCGATTAAAACCTTCAAGCACTTAGAGTGATTAACAGAGTATTTACAGAAAGTTTATGATAATCGACGCTTAACATCTACCAGTCACTTTCTGATGATTGCGAGTGCTTCATGGTGGTGATTGTGACCATTTGGCAACTGAAGATATTGCAGAGCTCCTACAGTAACTCCTCCCTTTCCTCCGCCTTCTGTGTTCTCAGGTTGGTTTTCCTGTTCTCGCCTTCCTATTTTCTTCTATTTTGTTTGGTTTCTTTTGTCTTGTTTGCCTTGTCATTTGTTTCATCTGGTTCGTTGTTTTCTGGTTCTGCCACTCGTTGGTGGGTTAGCTCTGCTAGAGCATTGTCCGCCCTCTGTGTAGAAGTGGTTTGTTTGTAAAATAGGTAAATAGCTATATATATGTCCTGTCTTGTCTGGTTTTCCCGCAGACATCATTCTGTGTTGTATATTTTGTGTATATGCATGTATATTTATGTATAGTATCTATATATCCCTCTGTTCCTTTGTATATATCCTTCAGCCCTTGTGTATATCCTTCTAGGTGGCTTGATAAGCTAGTCGAGTCACCTATGTTTCTGGTTTTCTGCCTATGAACTCACTTTGAGGCAGAAAACCACCTATTTAAAACTCGACTCTCGGCCGGTTTCAAACAGGAAATTTTCTCTCTCTCCCATGAAGTCTGTCAGAACCTCATTTATGTCCCATGTGCATTATCAATTCCAGCCAAGTGGCCTTCACTTTTAATGTATTCAGACAGTTGGCTCCGCCGTCATTGCCATAACTTCCATTTAATACCAACGCATGTGGCACCCATGTGGGCTTGATGACTTTCCTTTTTACACGTCCTCACTAATGGTCATTTCTCTGGGCTTTGGGTCTCCTACCACCATCCATCTTGTGTCTTTACCAAGTGTGATAAAACCCTGGACCTGGATGTTTAATAAAATCTTAAGTTTACGATGTGTTTTTCTTTTTGGTTACCTTTGCATGAAACTAACTTTTCAGGAAAGCAAGCATCATGGTGGTAAGATCTTCGGACCCCGAAATAATTATTTTGATAAATATTTTCTGATGGTCGCTTTGCCTTGCAGGTTCCCGGAGCTCATCTTTCAAACATGTCTCAAGCATCTGCGTCATCTCCACCCAGAAGTCCAGAACTACCTTTTGCAGTAGAAACTAGGGCGGCCGTAAAGTCCAAGATGGAGAAGGCCCTAAAAAGCTACCCCTGACCATGAAATTTGTACAGGACAATGTCATCATGGGATCAAAGATTGAGTTTAAGGTCAAGCTGATAATTGACACCAGTGTCGGAACATGGCCAGAGACGCAGGCCTTAGTGGAAATAATGCACATCTAGTGACAGGCTGGAGATCAATTAGCAATCAACGTCGGGAACTATGGAATCCTCCAGGAAGCTTTCTTCCCGTGCTCCGTGCAATCTCCAGAGCTTATCCTAACACTGGCTGCCAACTACAACTCTTTTGTCTAGGCTGTTATGCTCGCGGCCACAAAGCCCATAGGATACCCCACTCCAGTGGTGTCCCTCGACCTAGTCACATTCCAGGCGAGCCTGGGAATCCCACAATTTTATAGGGCCACGGTGGTTACAAGAACTGATGCCTTGGCTCAATTTACACAGCTGGAGGATGCCGCCTGGGTATACATGAATACCCATTGGCTCAAGTCCCCGAAGAGGGACCCAAAAATAATGAAGATAGAAATCCCCCGCTCTGAGTTCAAGGAGAGCATCCAGATGGGGATGATAGCATTGGCCCGAGTCTTTGGACAACCCTCCACCCAAGAGTTTGCTCGATGGATGTACTATTTCCTCCTCGGCATCTCAACCAAGGGAGAATACTTTGACTGGGCCACAATAATCTCCAACCATGTCGACTCTCAGTTCCAGCAATTGAACAGGAAGAAGAAGTTATACATGTCTTCCTATGTTTTCTGGGCCCTGGCACAGCAGAGGCCCCATTCCCACGGCCTACTTACTGACAGGGTGTTCATGATTGGCCCAGGACAAAAAGTACCATGGGACCATTTCCCATAGGTTCAATGCGAGGCCAGCTTCCCCAGTTTTTGTCAGGTAAATGACGCGTTTGTTTACTACCATCTGCTTACGCCCACCTGGGACACCGGATACTGCCTATCTTTTGAGGCGATGAAGTTGGTCTGTAGTTACAGAAATTACTATATTCAATTCGAATAGCACACATATATTAGGGTCACCAGCTTCTCTGGGAAACCCTACTTGTTGCCCAAACACTATAGGGACAAGATCATGCTATTGGAGTACTGCAGGAAAATGATGGAGGTACATGCATTCTTTGCCTTCAAAAAGATCCCCAACATTCCATTCCTGATCACCTGCCGGAACTACACATGCAGTCTGACCGCCGCAAAGGAGGTAGACAATGAGCTAAAAAGTTACAACGTGTAAGAATTTTATCTAGCGCAGAAAAACTTTCATCCGCATGGCAGGATTGCAACGGTAATGCCCCGGGCTTTAGAGCCCCATCATATACACATGGAGGACTTTTGGGTAGATTTCCAAGATGATGTGGAGGTGCAGAGTAGGCACTACGTCAGAATGATAGTGAGAATGATGTAGAAATTGAAGGTCCAGAAGTTCTCGGTGGACTTCTCAGATGCCGCCCCACTACCGATCCCTAGTACAAGGAAAAGGGGATTGATAAAAAGCTCTTCCACCAGTAAAATGGGCCACCCAGGAAGGGCCCACAATTGAAGACTTCACTCGAGAGGTGGTCGAGAATAGCCACACCTATTTTAAGGTGTGCCTCGGGAGTACCCATCGAGCAGCCCAGCCGATGCCAAAGTTAACTCCATAGCCGGTACCAAAATTGACCCCAGGGGCCGGGACTTCTTCGCAGGGGGTAGATAAGGGAAAAAGAATAGACACAACCCCTTCTACGCAAGAAGTCCCCATCACAGAGAAAATAAAACAATTGGTGGCAGCCTCCCAGCAGATGAGGGAGCAGTTAATAACACGGTTGGCCACCCCATCGCTCATGGCCAGACCACTTTGTCCCTCTTCCTCCCCATCATTAGCAGCCTTAATGGTAAAGGCAACGGGGGTGGATCCCCTGGAAGCGGTGGAAATAAGAGATGTGGGCCCACCTCTGGTTACCTAGAGAAAGAAGAAGCCCAGCAAAAATCCTAAGGCAGAGCTGGAGCCGAAAGCATCCCGCCCCCAACAAGTAGAAATCCTTTCTTCCAGTTCCCCAGAGCTGGAGAAGGAAATGGAGCCTGCAGAAGTCCTAGCTAGTCCCCCTCCGCAAGAAGAATTTGATGTATTTGCAACTGACGAGTTTGAGAACTTGCAGGGGGACAATACACAAACAGAGGCAGAAGTCCTAGGGGTGGAGCAAGAAGGTGCAGAGCAAGAAGATCTTGAACAAGAGCCTGCACAAGGACAAGAGCAGCAGGTAGAAGAAAAGGAGCCAAAAATGGAGATTATCTCCAGGGCTCAAGCGATACAAGGTCTGGGAGTGGACCAACAAAAGCAAGGTGAACAAATGGCATCCATTGGGGGAACCAAACCTTCGGGAATAACCATAACCCCAGCCGCCAAGTTCCCAAGGCCACTCCTGGGAGAAACCTTTGGGCAAGTGATCACAGCAGCCCAAACTCTGAATCTCGGCCCAACACCTCCCCTATTGCCAGAAGAAGCACCGACAGTAGAAGAAGAGGCCCCGACAGAAGAAGAACAACAAAAAGAAGAGCAGCCTGAAGAAGAAATCTCCAAGGAAGCTTACCAGAGTCCAGACCTAGTGATAGACATAGAGGACAAGGCTGAGGGGATGGAGATTGAAGAGAATGTTGCTGCAGAAGAAGTTGAGGCAGGTAGAGGAATGGATGAGGTCCACGTTGGTGAGGAGCAACAACCGTAGGAGATTGGGGAAGAATCAAGAGAACAAATTCTGACAGGAAGGCCACCCCTACCACCTCAATGGCTAATAGAGAGCAGGAAAAGAAAAGCTCAGTATGCTCTTGTGACTCCTCTGTCCTTGGCTGAAATGATGGCCCAAGTTTAGGCCCCGCCAAAGGCAAAGAAATCCCAGACAGTTCACATCCTTCAAACTGGGCCGGGTGGAGAAATAGTTGCCGTTGTGGAAACACCTCCCCCAGATGCCGATAAAGCAACCACGGACCCCGGAGATTATAATGTTGCAGAGGTATCACTAGGTAAAAGGGGAAAGCAAGGTGAGGTAGACTTGTTGAATGAGGCAGCAAGGGCAGTGGAAGCCCGATATGAGAAAGAGGCCCAGAGGCTCGAAGCTAAGAAGGAAAATAATGCAAACCTTATGGGGTTGCTCACCGAGCTGGCTCGACCCATCAATGCCACTCCTCTGGAGGCCTCCACTTTAGAAGATCTACTACAGAGTGACATAGACTCCTTGCGAGTAATGAAAAAGAAAGCCCAAGCAGTGGACGAGTGGGTCGCCCTGCAGATAGGAAACACCCGGTGTTTCCTGGTGTCCACCCTCCCAGATTTATACACTAGCCAGCAGGTTATTCACCAGGCAGAAATTCTTATTGAACTATGGGAGGGTGATGCCAAGAATTACCATGCATGGAAGGTGGAGCTCGAAGAACTCCTTACCCTAGGAGAAGATATGATTTTTGAATCCAGAATTTTGGGTGATGAATCATTTGATTTCGTGAGAACCCAGCACTCCAGACTTGACCTCATATTGGAGGTAATCAAACAATTGGTAGGGTCCTTGCAAGATAAGATAAATACTATAAAATATTCTTCCAATTTATATAAGTCTTTTGTGATAAAGACTTCCGGGGCTGATCCCCTTAGCACAGATGCATGTACCCCCAAAGATTCAATTTTGGGAAGTTTTGATGAATAATGAAGTCCCGGTATCAATCCCCAGAGGGGATAGATGGGGCCCAGATGGTGAAGTTAACCCGCATGATACTTAGTGGTCATGATGTGGCAAGAATGGCTGATGAGTTTAAAGAAAATGTTCAAGACTTGGGGGAACAAGTTGAAGTTGCCAAATACCGAAGGGCCAGCCTGAAAGAGATAGATGAAGATGGCATTTCCCGCCTCCTCCAAGCTTTCAATGATAATAAGCAACCTTGAGCTTTCTTCGGAGGCTGGGGAAAACTCAAACATTGAGTATTCTTTATTCTTTTTGAGACGTAAGTTCCTAGATTTCAGAGTCCCGGATCCAAAATTTTGTATTCTTTCAAAGTGATCCGTGTCCCGGTCCCCGAGGCTGACCGGTCACTTTTAGAAGCGGTTAATAAAAGCTATCAGAAGGTGGTTGGCTACATCAAGGGGGGGTCGACTCAGCAGTTGGTTTTTTGACATGATGGTCTTCTTGAGGCACCGCCCAGAGGTACACCTGACACATTGAAGATAGGGCACCGCATTTCCCATTTATGAGGCTTGTAGCCTCGGTCCCCGGGGGACCTACTTTCTTCTTTCTCCTCTTTGGCCCTCTTCTCAAGGCCGATTCTTCTACTGTATATTCTTGTCTTATTCTTCTAACATGGCAGACCTATTATGGCTCCAGGTCTTTTATAGGGTGGCACAAGTAGTACCGGCCCCTAGATATTGTATTTTATTAAAACATGATGTAAAATAGGGTTAGGGTTAGAAGAGATTGGCATAAATAGCCAGACCGTCCCATTTCCAAGGGTCAGCAAAATTGATGATTTTGTTGTCCATAGTAATAGCAAAGTGATTTCTCATTTTAGTTGCAGAGCTCAATGCTCCATTGTTCTGTTCTCAATAGTTAGATGCTCCCCTGGAGCCACCATTGTATCACGCACCAGTGCTCACTGGAAGAAATGTTAATGAAGAAGGAAGAATTCTTTTCAATGATGTTGTTGGCATTCCTGCTTCTAAGTTAATGGTATTTCATGCTTTATGTTCTTTATGTCTTCTACTCTAATATGTTAAAGTAGATTAACGACCTCTTTCTCCTTGCTACTGATGAAGTTCTAACTAATGGTTATGTATTCCTTCGGTATTTAGTGTAGTCTATCAGAGTATTATTGATGTTCTGGATATTTAAACATGACTGTAGTTAGATGAAATGTTTCTAACCCTGCAGGAGCTTTTTTCATTTTATTTGTTAAGTGTAGAATGCTAGGGGAAACCTTACTTTATTGAATCTCCAGAGGTATTGAGTTGAAGAAACTAGCTATCCCCCTCGAAAATAGTCACTTCTCCCAACTGAGCCCCGTGCCGTCATGACCCAATACCCAGGTGCTTGAAGGCCCAGAGAATATAATTTCCCCAGACAGCCTTTATAGGCGGAGTTGGCCGTATCCCCGGAACCCAGTGACAACTTATAACTGTTGGTGGACCCGATCAGCAAAACTTCGTCAATAGGTATGTCTTTGTAGGTCCAGGCAAAGTTGATTTTGTGTTTATGCAAGAATGTTGTCGTGTCTTTCTTTTCTTGATCGCTGAGAGAAACTGTAATGTAGGTGATGTGTGGATCTTCTTCCGTGCCTAGGTTGATTGGAATAGTATCTTCAATGATCACAGAGGACACTTCTGGTTCTAAAAATATAAATGGAAATTCAGCCTCTCCCTCCCCTAGCACCTCATAAAGGTTTTCACTAGAGGAAGCGTCCTTTATTTTGTCTTTTTCTTCATTCAAAGTTGCCTGCGAGAGGTTTTCACCAGAGGATGTATTTTCATTTTTTTCATTTTTATTTTCTTTTTCACTTTTGCGACTGAGAGAGTTGACTTGGCTACCGAAGTAGGCTTGTTCACTATAGTGTATATGATGTTCGTATTCTCAGAGATTATTAAGTTCAAAGAGGGCTAAAACTGCCTCATCTGAATCACATATGTCCAAAGTTGGTGGTGAGTCTTGCTGATCCCAGTCAATTAATTTAGGGTTTGTAAGGGGTAGACGAGGGGACAAAAGTTTGGCTTGGGTGATAGTGAAGACATGGTGATTTTTGTTTAGGTCATCTTCAATATATTGGAAAGGAATTTTGAAGAACTCTTCCTTAGTGTCTGAATCTGCGGCAGCTAAACAATAATCTTTAGCAAAGTTAGTCTTAGTCTCTACAGAACCCAATCTATGTCCTTTAGGATAGCCATTAGCTGTTATGATCTTCATCTTTCATGTTTCATTAGCTCCAAGGCCAGTACCATGATATCCCATGCTTTCAATAATGGGAGTAACTTTAGGATACTTTCCTTTGGGGAAAATTTTAGGTCATTCTTCTTCATCATTATAGAGCCAATCAAGGACACTATATTCCATGTGTTCATTTGATAGGGACAGTTGACTTGTAGCGCATAAGAACTTTAGCTTTGGAGAGGGGTAATGGTGATGGTCTTCCATAAGACTTTGGAGACAAAGGGAGTTGCCCAATACATAAAGCACTTTCAAATTTATACTCTCTCATGCCTTGGTCTCTAAATGTGGTCTTTGCTTTAGATGAGGAGGGTTTGTCTTCAGTAGCTTTGTCTTTAGTAACTTTTTCCTTTCCTTTGGATTGCTCAGTTGGTGTTTCTGATGTCTTTTCTGAAACAAGGGTTTCTTGATTAAAATGTTAGCCAAACTCATTCAACAGACAATAATTAGCTTGTTTGCCTTCCAATCTATTGCAATATTGAAAGGGCTCAGGATCTCTAGGAATTGTGATTTCTCTACCATGATGTGGGAAATTTAGACATTGATGATAAGTAGAGGGTATACC
Organism: Thuja plicata; assembly: GCA_018584345.1. Lineage (NCBI taxonomy): Eukaryota > Viridiplantae > Streptophyta > Pinopsida > Cupressales > Cupressaceae > Thuja > Thuja plicata. The sequence continues at coordinate 3,202,842 of MU226909.1, forward strand.
TTTGACAGCACGTATCCATGGATGTCCTAGAAAGATGTTATAAGGTAGATCTAGATCCAGTACATGGAAAACATTTTCAATCAGGGCTGAACCCACTTGTAAGGGTAGTGTGATCAAACCCTTGCTTTCTCGTTCTCGATCATCATAGGCTTTTATTGTAATTCTCTTGTCTGCATCAATGAGGTCCTCAGAAAGAATGATATTACGAATCATTTTAAATGTGCACAAATTTAGGCCAGATCCACCATCTATGAGGACTCATTTTACTCTTGTGAAGTGGATTTTTCCTTCTATATGGAGGGAATTATTATGATGAGGATCAGAACCACCAAAGTCCTTATTAGTGAAGACTAGATGTTCTTGTGCGGCTAGGTTCCCTATCATAGCTTTGAATTGTGTAGCATTGATGTTCTCAAGGACACGGGATTCATTTAGAGCTTTATCAAGGACTTCTTTGTGAATTGGTGAGGTTGTCAAGAGCTCTAGAATGGATATCTGTGCAGGCATCTTTCGTAATTGGGCCAAAAAGTTAAAGTGCAAAGCAGGATGAGCAGTAGTAGATGGTGCAGCTGGTGGATATGAAGATGTAGAAGGTTTATCAGCAACTTGAATAGTGACTCTGTGTCTATGTGTAGTAGCATTACAATTAGCAGCTTTGAGGATTTTGGTATTAACATGCGTGTCAGATTCTTCAATACGGCCACAAAGAGAGTCAAACCCAAAGATGTCATTTTCACTTAAACTCCTACATGTTTGATCATGGCCTATAATGGTATTGGTAGAATAATCATATGGGATTGTGTTTGATGCATTGTTTTGATTATGAGGTGGGAAGGGTTGATTGTAGACTTTGAGTTTTATATTAGATGAGGATGCATTCTAACCTTCAACTTCAATTTTCCCATCCTCAATGAGATCTTGCACAAAGTGTCTAAGCTTCATGCATTTCTTGGTATCATGCCCCTTGATGCGATGATAATCACAATACTCATTATCTCTATACCAAACAGGTTTAGGTTGATTCTCATCAAAAGGTCAAGTATTTGGGTAAACTATCATTCCTTGATCCACAAGTTGTTTGAAGATCACATCAAGAGGTTCTGCTAAAGCTGTGAATTGTCGCCATTGTCGATTGTCATTATTATTGTTGTAGTTATTGTGAGGGAACAAGAATGATTGATTGTGCGTTTGTTGATTACTATTCTGATTATTCTGATTTTGATTGTTCTGATTGTTCGGATGCTAATTCTAATTTTGGTTGTTGTTGCGATACTGATTTTGATTCGGATTGTTATTGCGATTGTCTTGATTGTTATTGTTGGATGCTTGAATAGTTTGAACATGCTTGGCATCAGTCACTCCATCATTAACAACTCCTTTATTTTTACTCCAAAATTTTGGTTTATCATTATTGGAAGGAGTATAATGTTTTATGCTACCTCTTTGCAAAAGGCCATCTTCAATGTCTTTTCCCTTCTTGACAAGGGATTTAAAGGCGTCGGGTGAAGCCATTTTCATTTGGAAGGACATCTTAGAGATTAAGTTCTTTGTGAAGATGTCAATCAAATGACTATCTGGTAATTTCCATGGCATGCAATTTGCAATATGTCTCCATCGTTGTAAGAAACTAGCAAAGGTTTCTCCATTCTTTTGTTTAGTATTGCACAAATTGCTGAGTGTTGCTTGATGCTTAATGTTATATGAATATTGTCCAACAAACTTCCCTGCAAGATTAGAGAAGGTAGAGATTGACCCATAAGGAAGGGCCATGAACCATTCCAAGGCTACACCTCCAAGACTCCTAGTGAAAAGTATTTTTAAGTAATTCTCGTTATAGACGACCTCTTGACACGCAATGTAAAAATCTTTGAGATGTTGTAAAGGACATGTTTCACCTTTGTATTTTTCAAACTTGGGAATCTCAAAGCTTGGTGGGAATGGTTGCATTGTGATAGACTTGTCAAACGGATAGGGACAAATCTCTTCAAAAGAAAACTCCTTCTTTCCCCCATTCTGTAAGCCTTGTACAATGTTCTTGAGCTCATTGAATTGTTGGGTGAAATCCAGAGTATTCTGTGTGAAAAATGGGGGTACATAACCTCCACCTCCTCCAAATTGTGTAGCTGAAAAGACCATGGAGGTCATACCAATAGTAGGAGGAGGTATATATTGATAGGCTCATGACATATTGGTTGTAGATGTTTTTTCCCCCATTGTTTGAAACAAAGATGAAGGCAAGGGCATGGAAACCTTCCCTATGTTATTGACATTAGCACTTGTTCCTTGAGTTGTTGTTGTTTGAGTGCTATTATGTGTAGTATTGTTTGGTAAAGCACTTATGATATGTTGAATTTGTTCAGGTGTCAATTGGGGTATTGATGTAGTTGTTGATAAAAGGTGCTGATATAGGTACTGATGTGGGAGGTTCACTAATAGGTCCCTTACCAGTGTCACATGATGATGTGGCATTTGAAGTAGAAGCCATGGCTGTAGTAGTGGCAACAACATCTTTGGTGACATTTCTGGTAAGAAGTGTTTCATCAAAGTCAATAGGAACTGTGACACCATTATGAATAAGATTCAAGAATATTTCATCACTGTTATGCAAAATGGCCTTCTCAACCATTTCCAAGTTGTAGGGGTCTCTAAGGAAGTCATTTACTTGGGTGGGACTTTCTTCTTGGTCCACCAATTTAGTTTCTTTGGGCACTTCCTCAGCTCGTATCCCAATTCCTTGAAAGTATTGAGTGGCAAATGGATTCTCCTCACGGGTAACAATGTTGAATGTTGTTCGCCTCATGTTTCTAGCTTGGGATCGAGTGACAACCATAAAATGGAAGAAGAATGGAAGACAAGGAGATGTAAGAAATGAAATGGAGCATAGATCTTTGATCTTGAATTTGATTAGATTTGATTGGTTGATTGATTTGATTGATTGATTTAAAGGTTTTTGGAACAAAACATAAGCATGTCAAAACCTATGATGATACAAACACAAAAGGATTTAAAGTAATACCTGTTCTACTTGAAGATGGACTTGTGATCTCAAGAAAAATGGGACATCACTAAGGGTTTTAAATTACTTGAGACAGACTGATGGTCTACAAGTAATGTTGTGTTTGTTTAAAGATGAAGGTTTGTGATACTTTGATTAAGGTCTTTCAACCTAAATATTTGATTTGATTTGATGGTTTGATTTAATGCTCCAAGAGAAGGAAGAATGATGATGGAAGAAATGGAAGAATGATGCAGAAGCAAGGTGTTACCTAATCGTATTGTTCAATGGTGACAAAAGCATTGTTGATTGAAAACTTGGCCATGAAATTGCAAACTTTGTTATTGTAGAGGATTTTGTCAAGTTTCTCACAATGTTCAATCCCTTGTTTGATAGATGTTGCAATATGTTGATATTCCTTGGATTTATGGGTGGTTTCTTTTTGCTCTCTAAGGACTGGAGGTGTTGGAAGCTTAACCTTCTTATGTTTCTTGAAATTGGTCATGTCATGGAAAATTTGATTTTGGCTGAATGAATGAATGATCTAGGACAAATGATTCCAAGGTCTTGTAGAAGGTCAAATTTTGATTATCTCGGCCAATTTTGAAGCTCACTATTTTAAGGTGGAGATGACAGTCTTAGATGCAGCTGATGATCTTTGTAGATGATGATCTATGTAGATGGTAATCTGCATAGATGGTAGATCTAGAGCGGAGATGGCCGACTGTGGCTTAGTTAGTGTGTTGAAATTTTGGGCAAATTTTTTACTTTTAGTCTGATTTTGGGTAAATTTGTTCAATGGCAAGAACTAATTTTCAGCACAGGCAAACCATAAAATAACAGACACGTGTCTCAAAACAATCCAACAAGGGACAAAGCAACCTTGAGGGATACTAGCAAATGTGACATTAGGAATTCTCACTTCAACTTTGTAATATCCCATTTGTGTATGTTCATGTGACTCTTTCAAGCCACTTATGTTTTTACTAGGTCTAGCATAATGAAGACAGTTCAAATAGTAGCTACCTTAGGAATTTGGCTTCACATGAAATATTATAGGCCCATTAGTCGGTAGTCCTTTAGTTCACACAACATGTCACCCCCGGAAGGGCACCCATGTTTTTGCCTTTTTCTAGGTATTGTTGTCGTGCTACAAAGATCTATTTCACAACACAATACCTTGGGACACATATGATGGAAATCTTGGGGGGAGAATCTTCCCTCCCCTTGCACTATAATAAGTCACCGTTCGGAGGTGAATCAGGTAGGCTACTAATTTATAGTTGTTAGCAAAGTTTCATGGCATCCCCGCAATTAGTTTGTACAACGTGAGACACTTAAGTCTCTAGTTTAACCATGCCAATATGCTGAGGTTATTCACTCAGTATGGATTACCATTGAACACGACCTACCCGAGCTTGAAGGGATAAAGAGGACCTTTGGGTCGCACTTTATTTCTATACCGGATGAAGGGATTACCGGTTTGAGGTCATCCTCTAAAGGGGAAGCACACCCTCTAAACAAGCCTCTCTAGAAGCTTGATTAGGCTAAGCTTTCTCTTCACCCAAGATCCACGAAGGTCAGGGGAGAGGATACGACTATAACTTAATCATAGTGTCACTTATGTTAAAGGGGTTTTAATCTAATAACATATAGCTTGAAAGAAGTGTTGAAAAACACTTCTTCAAACACACCAAGAAATGTTCATTCCAAAATTGAACCTAATTAAAGAAAACTATGTGTTTTCTAACTAAGCAAAAGACACAATAGTGTGATTAAACATACAAGTTCAATTTTTTTCCCACATAGCAAAGAGGAAAGCTTGAAAATGTGTATTCATTTACTTTATGTCATTCAAGATTGATGAGGTTTATTCCTTTAATATTCAAGATTGAGTGAGTTTCTTTTTAAACAACATTCATTCCAATGACAAATGATTAATCATACAAGTTCATTTAGATAATCTGTTAAATTTATTTAAGGAACCTGCATGAAATTTGTCAGTAGTTTAAAATTTCAGATTTTAAATGCTGCAAAATGACAAACCCAAAAAATGCACAGACGGTGAAACATCACAGACGGTGATCTGCGTGGACGACGATCTACAAAAATGGTGAAAGACCTGCACAAATGACAAAATACAAATAGTCAGATTTTGTTAAAAAAGAACAAACTTATTCAAACTTAAAAATAATATTTTTACCCAACCAGACAGCATTTAAATCTTAAAAAACATTGTTATTGTTAAAAAAATGAGAGTTAAAAATGCTGAAAATTGACAAAAAGTTGTTTAAACCACAATTTTCTATAAGTCCTTTTTAAATAGGTGGAGACGGTAAAGTATAGGTGCAAACGACCGAGTTGCGTAGACGACCGAGATGCGGAGATGAAAATATGCAGAAACAACGACTCTAGAGCGCAGACGGGTCTGCGTGAAATTTTTTTGAACTACAGAAAATCTGTAAGAAATATTAGAAAACAAGGGACGTGGGTCCCACTGGGCAGGCCAAAATGTACATGCTAGAATCTAACCTGTTGGGAGCACGCTTAGACATGAAAACATTAGAGAAATACATCAAATAAGCATATCTAACATGTCTAAACATACTCTAAAACAAAATATACCATCATGACCTCCGATGAGCTAAATAAGTGCACCCAAGTCTTGTTGATTTTCTCTTAGAGAGGTTTGTGGGTGTGCTCTCCCAACACAATACTAAAATCCCACTATTGATTGAAGATGCAAGCTAATAATGTGAAGAACTCAAGAGCAAGTATGAGGAACTTGTCTCAAGCCTTCATCAAACATGATAATGCAAAGCTATGCTAAAATGATATGCAAGATTCAATGAAAATAAACTAAGTTCATTCCATTAGTCCTAACATGTAATATCTAGATTGCAAATATGAACTAAGCATGAAATAAAAACTAAATATACTATGAAAATGCTAAATGCTCTAGAATCAAACTAACATGATAACAATGCATAAAAAGGGGGATGATTTGCTCTTGACAAAGGCCTCTATTTATAGAGTTCTTGGAGGAGAGAGAGGGCTTGGATGAGGTGGAACTCATGTGGCATCCACATAGGTGCCACATGAGGGACACATAAGCCATGCAAGAGGCCCAATTTGCTCACAAATGTGTGAGCAAATTTGGATGTGATGGGTCAAAGTGTACTTAAAGTACATATGTGAAGGATCTTGTAAGAGGTGTAAGAGGGTGTAAGAGTTTTGGGCCAACGAGACACTTTTAGAAAGTGTAAGAAGGTGTCATTATGCAGGGTGTAAGAAACCTTGTTGGCACCAAGTAAGGATTATTTGGAAAAGGCAATTTTTGGAAATTTGCTCACACATGTGTGAGTAAATAATTAGGACTAATTGGTGTAGAAATCAAGAAATTAGCTTAATTAACCTTAGTTAATTAATAAATAGGTCTATTTGGTGAGAGTGATGTGAGGTAGGGTAGGATCTAGGTTCATATTAGTTTAATCTAAATTTAAAATTTAGATTAATTTGGTTTAGTAGAATTTAAGTCACGTGAAGGAATAAATAAATTAAAAATTTATTTAAAGGGAATTAATGAGGGATAATGTATTAAATAAGATTTAATACAAAAAAGGGGGTAGTATTTAAATTAAATTCAAATACTAAGAAAAGTGAATCATATTTAATTAAATAAATTTAATTATATAGATAGAAGAATATAACAAGTATAATTAATTAAAATTAACTATAATGTTATAGGAATTTTAATTAAATTAATATAAGGACGATTTTGGACGTCTATAGATCCAAAAGCACCATATTTTGGTACTTATGAAGAAGCAAAGGCTAGAATATCTTTGGAAATTGAGATTCCTAAAATCCTCAAGAGAGGAAGGAAGAGAATTGAGAAGATTGGAAAGAAATATGGCAAGTCTTCTGACTCTCCTCCTTCAATCACTGCAAGCAAAGGAGATGAAATATAGATAGAAGATGATGAATCTGAGAAAGAAGAAGAGGTAGAAGTAGATCCTCCTAAGAAGAAGAGGATAGCTCCCAAGAAAACATCTAAGGCCTCTACCCCTACTTTCACTAGATCCAGAAGAAAATTGAGATTGCCTAAGGATGATGAAAAAGAAGAAGATACAATTATATTCAAGAAGCCACCACCTACCTTTGACCAGAGGATTGAAGATTTAAAAGGAGGTAGTTGTATGGGATCTCTAAAATCATTGAAGTATTCTTCTAGAACCAAAGACGAGTAGAAGATGATTGAGGATGCATTAGTAGAGAAAATGGCAAGATGGAAGTATGATCCCTCTAAATTGAAAAGCCATATGAATGAAGACCTTCTCAAGGCAATCACAATTAATTGGCACAATGCAGTTCAGATTGAAAAGGACATCAGAATGGAAAACTTGAACCAAGTCATGCCTACTATAACTAGTAAAGAGGAAAAAGATGCTATGACTCAGTATGAGAGTAATCACACTCCAAGGTTTAGGAATTTTCAAATCTTGAGCAAGAAAATATAAGATGTTGTGCAGGCCGCAACAAAGATATGGAAGACAAGTTTTGAAATCAAGGAAGAAAATAAGGCAAAGAAATAGAGTATGAACCCTCTTGTACAGGATAAAGATGGAGAGTTACATGAGGTTTCAGACCATTGAAGAATCTAATGTTGAATAGATAGAAGTAGAAGTGATGGCATCATGCCCCAATCACCTATTCAGAAAATCTTATCTTCGAGCAAGGAAAAGACTACATAATCTACATCAAGTCAAGTAGGAACCAAGCATCAGGCTCTACCTACTACTAGGCCAAGCCAAACTGAGTCACATAAGGTCACTGTGAATGTCTCTACAGTTGATACACATTCTATAGTTGGTGCAAAGAATGTCAATGACCTATTCCAACTGAATACTGAGGAGAAAATTGAGGATGAAATGGATAAGGATGATGATGGGAAAGGAAAAGAGATCATTCCTTCACCTCATCCCAAGGTCAAGGGTAAAGAAAAAATCACTGATGAAATTGATCTTGAGGAAGATATTGTGATTCCTAATTGGGATCTCTCTAACCTAACAACCGAACAAATGGATATACTTGGTGAGCTGTGGAAGAAAAGAGAAAGACAACAGAAGCTCCGAGATGAGAAGAAAAGGAATAGAGTACTGGAAGATATCAAAGGTATATTCCTTGATTCTCTAGAAATTGAAGTCAATGAGAATGACTCTATTATGGACCAACTTGTTGACATAATTCACAAGTTAAACACAGATCTTAATGGTCAGGAGAAATTACTGTAGAAGGCAGAAAGGAAATTTGAGAATAAGGTTATAGAGAATGTTGCAGATAAAATTGCAATAGATCAGGTAAAGCTAACAACTATCATTAGCTCTCTAGAAACCATTGTGAACAATGTTGTATCATTATTTGTAAAGTTGAGTGATACTTCCAACTTTACCATGGAAATTAAGAATAAGATGACTGTTGCCCAAATTTTCCATTCTGTGCAATTGGCCTAGTCTGCCCTGTCTGGCATTTCTCTGTCATGTTTCCCAGGTCTTGGCTCTGCTTAAACCCTTAAAACCTCAGTCTTTCATGAAAAATAAGTAATAAAAACCTAGGCCATGGCTCTTATATTTTGCAGTTACTTTTTCTAAGTTACTAAGAGCATGTGCTTTATTTCTCAGTCGCTTGATCGCTTTGCCCTGGGTGAATATTTCTTTTCTTCTCCCGACTCTGCATCTTCCTTGTGTCACGTAGTCTGATAATACTTTGGAATATTCCCCTTGTGTCTTCCGACTTAGCTCCTCTCTTCAGTCGCATGATCGCCAGATCCATGTCATAAGCCCTGTGAAAAGTGGGACCCTCTCAGTCAGTCGGGTGATCGCGTGACCCTAGGTGAATATTCCCTTTTATCTCCCGACTTTGCTTTTTTGCTTTGTCGCGTAGTCTCTTGACATATTGGAATATTCCCTCTACATCTTTCAACTTAGCGTTCGTTCTTTGGTCGCGAGGTCGCCAGATCTATGTTACAAGTCACATAAAGAATGGGGCCCGCCCTCAGTCGCCTGATCGCGTGAAGAATTCAACAGTCAAAGAAAAGTCTTCCGACTTTGCGATCTACTTCATGTCGCATGATCTCTTGATCCAGCCGTGACAAATAGTTAAGCTTTCTTTTCAGTCGCGTGGTCTCGTGATAAAATGGCAGTTAAGAGATAACACTCCCGACCCCGTGACTAGCTGTTTGATGTTAGTAAATTTACTCAGTCACCTTGTCGCTAGAAAAGATGATTACTCAGCTTCCCCAGTGCGCGAGTGCGCGACGAGCAGAATAGATGGTCTCATCGCGCAGTCGCTGAGCCATAAGGACAAAGCAGGAACTGCTCGCAGGTGAGCGACCAAAGGAATAGATGATTGAATCGTGCAGTCGCTGATCAAATCAGAACAAAGGAAAAGGGCTCGCGAGTGCGCGACAAGAAGAAAACAAGAGCTTGTCGCTCACTCGCTGAGAAATGAACATAAAAGGAAAATAGTCTGCGGGTCTGCGACGAGTTGAAGGAAGAGGTAGTCGCGCAGTCGCCGAGCCATGATGCTAAACAGAATGCCACTCGTGAGTGTGCGACCAAGGAAGGAAAGCGTCATCGCGCACTCGCCAATGTTTCAAAGTGATCAAATAGAAACCTGCGAGTATGCGATGAAGTAAAAAGCACTGGTCGTCACTCGGTCACTGATCAGTTTTGAAGTGTAAAAAAAAGCTCGTGAGTGAGCGACTGTATGAAGAAAGGAGCTTTTCGTGCACTCGCGGTAAATAATAAAGAAATGTTTTCAGCCTGCGAGTGTGCGATTGAAGAAAATAAAGACGATGTCGCCCAGTCGCCAAACACTGAGGATGAGCAAAGATCAAGCTGCGAGTGTGCGACTAAAGTAAAATGGATGCTTGCCGCTCAGTCGCTGTTCCATAAAAGTAAAGGGTTTTCAGCTCGCGACTGAGCGATTAACAAAAGAAAAGGCCTCGTCGCTCACTCGCCGAGAAAATGACATAAAGAAGAAATGGCTTGTGAGTATGTGATCAGAGGAAAGGGTAGCTCGTCGCTCACTCGCTGAGTAACAAGGACAAATGAAAAGGGGCTTGCGACTGCGCGATCACGAAAGATGTAATGAAGAAAGGAGCTCATCGCGTACTCGCCTAGAATTCAGAGGGAAGAAAACATGGCTCGTGACTGAGTGATCGAAGGAGCAGATGAGCTCATCACGCAGTCATCAAGCCTAGAAGATAAAAGGAAAGTGGCTTGCGAGTGCGCAACCAAAGGGAGAATGGATGCTGTCACATACTCGCACATGAAGTAAGAATAAAGAGAAGGAGCTCGCGATCTTGCGACGAGTAGAAAATGGGTCCCTTCGCGCAGTCGCCGGGTAACAAGATTAATGAAAGATCAAGCTGCAACTGAGCGATTTAGAAGGATGAAGCTGTCATCGTGCACTCGTGCATAAAGATGGAAACAGAGTAAAACCTGGGCGAGTAAAGGACCAGACAGAGTATGATCAGAAGAGGGGTGTTTTTCTCAGTTGTAGAGGGATTTCTAGAATTGACCAGAGGGTTTCCAATTGTAGAAAATCATTCAAAGAGCAGTCAGCCGAGATTTGGATAGATTTGTTTCAATATCGATAAAAAAGAGAAGTTTCAACATGTTGCAGAGCAGAACAAAGTTATGACTAAGTTTCCAGAAGTGCCACGAGGAAGGAGAAGAAGTCCTGGGCGATGACAAGATGAACACTTGGCTATGCACTGTTCACAGACAAGAGAGGTAGTTATGGCAGAGAAATATATGAGAACAGGCGTACATGACTACTCAGAGTAAACATAAATGTTGCTAGCCACCGTCTACCAAATCTGATTCCAGTTGCCAGATCGAGAAGGTCAGGAAAATATCCATGAATATCTGTTTTGACTCGGTCATTCTCGACCACCTTCTCTCTCTCTATTCCTCTCTCCTATGTTTTAGGGTTAGGGTTTCCCATGATCATCCGAAGCTTGTTGCATCCTAAGGGATCCCAAGATGGTCATAACCCTATATATAGCAGAAAAGTTGTATTTTGCAGGGTCGGTTCTTATTCTTTTGTTCTTGCTGTTCTGTAACTTTTCTGAGTTCTTGACAGAGATAAAGAGATTTTGTAACCCAAGAGTTTTCCATTTATTCAAAAAAGCATGCTTTGTGACATCTTTCTGTCCTTGGTATATTTTGTAACTCACTGTGAGAAGTAATATACAGAGCCTTATGTTTTTGGATCAATTTGTTGAATTGTATTAGCTTTGTCTCTTTTCTGCTTGTTTGTATGTGTCTTGATTGTTGATGGATTAACTGTGGATGATTTCATTCCTCCTAATCAGTCCTTTCACAACATCTACTTGCAGAAGAGTATGTCTGCTTGCAGGTTGT
>MU226909.1:3224886-3261134 GCA_018584345.1 Thuja plicata
AAGATATATATATATATATATATATATATATATATATATATATATATAACACAAAATTAAAAATAATTTTTAAAAATAAAAAATAGAGTCAGTTGCAACTGAGTTATAGAGCAGTTGTCAAAACCCGAGCAAGTACCCAAGCACATGGTAAGGGGGAGTTTTAACTTAGTAGTTTGATTAGTTTTTGGTATGATAAGTGTTTTTGGCCACTAATGCCAAAAGGGGAGATTTTAGACCTTATGGAAAGACATGTTGTCAATTAGTGCCAAAACACTTAGTCACTTATATAATTATAGTGTTGACCGAGCCAGCAGCTTGAAGTGCTACCCGAGTAGTTGCTGTGTAGCCTGCGCAATTGTAGTGTTGACTGAGTAGATAGTGGTAATCAGTATCACACAAGTCACCAGTATTACCCAATTTTCATACCAGCTCTGAGTGATCAATGTGACCCAAGCACCCAGTGCATCTTGAGTGCCAGAGATTGGCAGTTCACTATTTCGCCCGAGTATCAATATATTTCCCGAGTGTCAGTATATCACCCGAGTGGATTACTCAACCCGAGTATTAGTATTGGGCTGACTTAGTTCTTATTGTTGAATATTAATTTATATCATGGAAGCTGACTTGTGTAAGATTTGGATATGGTATATATGTAAGATATTTTATTTATCCAAATGTGTCTGTAGCAATAACAGAGTAAGGATATGCGAATATGAAGTGACAGTTTGATTAGAAGGCTACAATCATAAAAGGAACATCATAGACTCATCTATCACATTCAGGTGATCAATATTATTTCAAAGGATCTCATTCAATAAATCAGAGTTGCATAGCAGATCATCCACTAGTTCATCCTAACAAGTGTATCAACAAAATCCTTTAACCAGGTGGACTTAATAGTCCTTTTCAAATCTCCTAACAGAGTTGCATACTTAATTTTATTGTATAAATCCTTTCACAAGGTGGACCTAACATTCCTTATTGCTCCTAACAGGGAAGGTCATCAGAAGTGGTCAATTGTAAGCTTTAACAGGCTAAATTTATACTGTAGTACTAAATCTTGTGGGTACCATCCCCACCCCAATTTTACTTTCTATTTGGAAGATTTCTTGGTAACCAAATATTGTGTCAAGTTTTGTGGATGTTTATTGCTTTTCTACTTCATGCATGCAATTAGATTAGACAATCTAATAAAGGATAAAAGAGAATGAGTTTTATTAGTTCGTGATTCACTCCCCCCTCTCAATCACCTACCCTCAATATATTTCCAACACTTGGTGCCCCCAGTTGAGGTTAAGACAAATTCAAGACCTTGGTTTCTTAGGTGGATGGAAGGTTCAAGAGGAGCCTTCATTCCTATTTCTTCTCAACCCAAACAACCACCTTGATAATCCCATTGATGAGTAGAGAGTTTGTGGGGTTTGGGATATTTTTCCTTGAAGTAGTCAAGGAGTGTGGTGTCAGGAGGTGGAGCCTCATGGTACAAACATTTGTTTTTATTTGCCTGCATTTCCTTTCCATTTAAGTCCCCACTAGATAGGAAAATTGAGTTCTCAATTTTCTTGAGTTGAGGAACCTTTTGTTTCATCTTATCTTGATGGGACAAACGTGCTTGGGTATATGGGTCAAGTGGCAATGACCCTACCACAAATGCATATGACAAGTTGTGTGCTCCACAAGCACTATTGTTGATCTTGATGCTGGAAAGAGTGGAGGCAAGTATGGTTTCAAGATCATGATAAGAATGGGAAGAGCTAGCCATAGAAATGCTAATGTCAATTCTGAGACAATGGGTCGAATGGGGAAATGAGGCTTCTAACGCATGAAAATATGCAAAAGGTTGGAGACTGGCATGGATAGTAATTTCAGTTCCGTAATGGGGGAACTTAACACACTGATGAAATGTGGAGGGGATGACCCACATGTCTTGGATCCATGGGAGGTTGAGGAGGATGTTAAAGGGGAGATCAAGATCAACAACATGGCATATTATGTTTTGCACGGTTGGGCCTACTTGAACAGGAAGTGAAATGGTACCTTTAGAGGTATGCTTTAGGTTGTCATATGATTTTATGGTGATGACTTGTTGTTCTATATCATCCTTAGTGTACCCCAATTGTGTGACAAACTTTAAAGTACATAGATTTAAGGCTGAACCATTATCTATCATGACTCACTTAACTGAAAATGAGTTGACCATGACAACAATGCATAGTGGAAGAATGTGGTCTTGTGAGATAGGTGGCATGTCAGATGGTCTGAATGATAAGCCAAAAAGCATTTATAGGTGATCCACAAGGGCTTGGAAGTGTGTGGATCAATGTTATCTGGAACACGTGAATCTTGTAAGGCTTTTGTGAGGATTTCTTGATGGATGGGTGATGTGCGAAGAAGGTCTAGGATGGATATTTGTACAGGTGTATTCCAAAGGTGTTCCAAAAGGGTATATTGTGCTGTAGAGGAAGGTGTGGTAGAAGCACCATCAATGGATATTCTTCCTTGTCCTGTAGTAACTACGCACTACTTATCTAAACCTCTAACATTGATCATGCCAAAAAAGGCTCGATTTGGGTGACACATCCAACAAGGTTGTCATAGTTGATGTATGCATTAGTGTAATCTTTACCATCACCACGGTTACCTTGTTTTCTATTTCCTTGGATTGGTGGCTTTTGATTAGTGTTAGCTGGGCCTTTTCCTATATCATGTTTAGGGAATACATTTTGGTATATCTACATATTTGCATTTGGTGACACTTGTACTGGAGGCTCAACTTTAATATTCTCATGATCTATGAGGTCCTAAATGTAATGCTTGAGATTTATGCATTTGATAGTGGTGTGGCCTTTGACACGATGGTAATCACAATACTCATTCTCCTTATACCATGCATGTTTATGAGAAGAATAATCAAACAGTTGAGTCTGTGGATAAACAATTAGATTGGCCTTGGCCATTATATGGAAGATGACATCTAATGGTTCACCTAAAGGGGTGAATGTGTGCCTTTAGTTGTTCTGGACTCGTGGTCTGGGTTGTCCTTGGGGAATAGAGATAGCATTCATCTGACTAGGCATCAACTAACATACAGGTAGTGAGGGTTTTGGGGCAGAAATAATAACTTGCACATGCTTCGTGTCAGTGGCCCCATCACTTACTACGGATACAGTTCATATGCATGTAGTGGGCCATTTGGGGTGAATATTATCATTGAATATTTTGGCTAGATGTTTTTTAGGAGGTTTGTATGGTAATCATGTTGATAAGTTTTTCCACCTTTGGAGGTTTCCAACTAAAATTTCTCCCCTCTTCTATTTTGCATTGCAGAGATCAGGGAGGGATAGTTCATGTTGAACATTGTGTGCACACTGTAACACAAATTGATCAGACAGTTCTGCAAACATGTTGAATGTGTTGTATGGGATCTTGTAAAACCATTCTAAGGTAGACCCTCCAAGACTCTTGGAAAAGATGCACATAAGGAATTTTTCATTTTAGGTGACCTCTTGAAAGGCTACGTAAAATTATTTGGCGTGGCTAACAAAATCACCACTCCCTTTGTATTTATCAAATTTGGGAGTTTCAAAGTGCTTTGGAAAAGGGATTGCTATAATGGATTTGTTAAAAGGATATGGACAAACCTCTTTGAACTTAATGGTCTTAGCATTTGATCCTACATGTATCTCTTTGAGCACATCCTTCATTTCTTCCCACTCAGTATTAACATGTTATGGAGTTGGTATACCTGTCACGTTGGATGCCGAAACTTAGTACAGGTCATATAGTGATGGGGGATAGGTAGGAGCTTGGGAAGGATGTTGCAGGGTTTGATAAGGAGACTATGTAGTTGGGTAGGCCGATTTCCATGGTTTTTTGAAAGAGGCTAAGTCTAAATTTGATGGGGAGGTGGTTGAGAATGTTGTTGAGCTAGGTATGATTGTTGAGGATTGGGTCATTGTTGGTAGAAAGGTGTTTGTGTTTGTTTCTATATTTGTGAATAGACGAGATGGGTGTATGTTTGGCCTGCATAGTTTGGGTATGTGACAATGCCACTAGTGAAAAGATAAGTGCCTTGAGTATTGGTAATCCTAGGGGGAGGTATAAGGTAGTTGATGGGAGCATATGTAGGATTTGACTAGTGTGGAGGTGGTGGATGAAGGCATTGCCAAGTAGTTGAAAAATGTAGCAGCGAGTGTGGCTTGTTGCTGAAGTTGAATAGGTTGGGCTATAAATTGTAGAGCAGGCTGGGAAGTAGAACTATTGGGGAAGTGTGATTGGGTTTCAAAAAAAATAGCTTGTAGTTGTGCTTGTGATAGGTGCCAAGCGAATGATGAGGCTACCTATGCAATTTGAGGACCTTGTGCTAAAAAGGTGGGTTATGAGATTAGCATTGTTTGAGAAATAAATGTAGGTTGTTGCTATTGTATGGGTTATTGCGGCTACATGGATGGTGATAATTAGGAAGTGGAAGCACTTTGTAGAAGGGATGATGGTACTATAGTAGTCATAGGAGGTGGAGGCACTAGTGGTTGATTTGATGGTCCTGTGGGTGGCATCCCCGTAGTGAAATGTTGGAATGGTTGCTACGGTGGTGGAATAGGTGTTAGTGATGTTTTAATGGTAACTTGTTGTGTAGCTACCTATTGCATGACTATTTGTTGGATGAAATTTGGGTGTGATACTGTAGGTTGTCCTGTAGTAGGTTGCATGACCATTTGTTGTGTGGCCTAAGGGCTAGCATGTTGGGACATTTGTGTTGGAGATGATTGGGCCAGGTTGATGAGCGGTGCTCCTACAATTGAAAAGGGGTTTTGTGTCACAACATGCACTATGGGTTGGGTGATAGTGGGTTGAAATAGTAGAGGCATGGATGTAGAAATCTGGGTGGACCTCTGATGAGGGTTGACAATCTTCTCTACAACAATGTTGAATGTATTGTCTGGGACATGTAGATGAATTGTAGGGCCAAATCACATAAGTTCAAGATGAATAGGGGTGCCTTAACATATGAGATTAGAATGTGGCAATTTTGGCCTATGATGGCACTGATCATGCTTGCATGACCTGGTTGATGGAGGAATGCCTCTGTAATACCAGTAGTAAGGTTTCCAGGTTGGTTAACTAGGACTCCCTCAGGTTGAAACTGGTTACGGGGATCAAAGGGAACCATGGAATTATTAGGATCAAGCCACAAGCCAAGTGAGCAACCGACGGGAAGATTAGGATCCATGTCCTTTCTCTTTTTCAAATGAGTTTGTGGTGGCATGAAAGATATGGCCTACTGTATATGGAAGATTATGGATATTATGGGTGAGAGATACTCTAGAAATGACTACAAATGGGTGATGGTGATAGCTAAATGTAGGACAACAAGGGTGTGCTAAGCTAAAAGTTTTGTGATGCTTGAGTGTCAGTTGAAAACACCTAGTACTAGCTGCATGGGATTGGATAGTAGCCATAGAATAGACTAATGGTCCTAGGCTACAAGATGATCAAAGTATACCAAACCTCTAGATCAAGGTGATATGACAATGAAGATGGATAAGAAAATATAGATAAGAATAGTTTGAAGATGAGCTATGAGTTGATGTTGAATGAGGATGTAAGTGTGGAAACTCAAGGATACAAGGTCAAGCACATAAAAGGTGTTGACTTGATTGATAAGGATCTTGTATTTTGATTTGGATAATGCTGAAGGATTTCAGAGCAATGTAGTATGGAGGATATAGATGATGCAAAACTAACATACACCCAAAATGGCCACAAGAATCTATTTGCAAAAGGAGATAGTTCACGAACCAAGGGATGATGCTGACAAGATGTGTTATTTTGAAAAAGATATGTATGAGGTAGTTTTTTCAAGGCATAAAGATGTATTTGTGGAGACAATGAACCGAATGAAGAACATGCACACCCACAAAACAACAAATTCAAGGCTTCATAGAGTGTATCTGTGGAAGGATGGATCTGGGGTTTTACATAGTGTATCTATGGAATGATGAATATTTGGTTCGATAGAGTATATCTTTAGGATATTAGATATCAAATATACTGAACATACCATCAAATCTGCTGAACAACATGAATAGTGACTAGGCTAAGTATGTTCAATACTGCCAAAGGAAGATGCACATATGTACAACATTAGAGCATATCTAGGGAACTTGGTATGCTAACTGATAGTATATGGGTCCATTCAATATTTCCTTCGATAATTTCCTAGACACATGTCAAATCCTCGCAAAACTATGAGCTAATTGAGTAACCCACATAAAGTGTCACGGTATTACAATATACCCAACCTAGGTTATCAATTCATTTCATTGTAAGCTCACAACCATTTTCCTTAACTACAATTTAGGCATATGAGGACACGAGGTTAGAGGTCTTCAATAGGTGTCAGTACTTTTCTCAACCATGGCATGCAACCATACAAATTTGTTAAGTCATGAAGATGAAAAAACACTTTTATCACCACGCATATACCACCACGTAGCCTCGCAACATCCAGCCATCAAGAAACAACCTTGCAACATCTTTTTATAAAAGACCTTAACCTCCACGAGGGTGCAATTAACACTTTAAGCACAACATAAAGTATGTGCAAAATATAAGGGGTAATATACTGTGAAGATGGAAAATAAGAAAGTGTTCGGCTAGGACATAAGAGATATATATATGGGAAATAATGACATTAAATCAAAAGAATATCCTAACCACAAACACACTAGGAAAATGAAATATGACGGGCCAACAAATGAACACTTTAACATAACGCCTAAGTATGCGCTCAGTCATTCAAAAGATGTGCATGTAGGCATCAATATAGGTGCAAATATAAGAGCAAATACAGATATTACATAGTGCCTAAATCTATGTTGAACTTTGCTTCTAGGCCCAATGGATTCCATGAGTAGCGTCAACCCAATGAATAGTGCCTATATTTTGAAAAAATGCAGGAGAGATACATTAAAATAGTGGGTGGTAGAAAAAAAGGGAGCGAAAAAGGGAGCTAATCACATGGATTTATTATAGTGCCTCTACTCCTATAGATATAAAAAACTATAACAAATCTATGTGTCCTTATTGCACAATATCATTTTGAAGGTGGAGAGGGATATCTATTACATCAATAGAACACTTGTTGGATATGAGTTAAATTATTATGCTATAGAAAGAGCATGCTAGCCGTAGTGTTTGCATTTAAAAAAATTAGACATTATATGATAAGTCATAAGACATTACTCATAGTGTAGTGACCACCCTTAGTTGCTTCTAGTTTATATTATTAAACTCTTTTAGGCCACTTCCACGTGTGCGTCGACTATTCTAGTTTTATTTACAATTGATAACGTATAACATTTCATTGGATTTCAGTTAGTAGGAACCATGAATTTTGCATAATTTTATGTGGTTACAGTTAGAATTATGATTAGTTTTATGATGTTTATCTCATTTTATGATGACATTTATGATTATGGATTACTCACAATACTGACACTATATTTGTATGCACATGGATCATATGTATGCTTTTCCTTTTTGTATAATGTGATTTATATGGTAAGAGGTAGAGTCATAGTCACTTGCGTGTGAGACCCACACAATGTATCATTATCAACCATTATTTGTTACATATTATATGTATGTACATGTTCATCTTTGTGATGACAGGATTCGCAGGTACTAGACATAGTCTTCCCTGAATTGGAAGGAGTCAGCGTGCCCTATCGCAACATCTCAATGGTAAGATGGGGGAGATAGCGAACAAGTCCAAAACCCCAACTTAGACCAGTTATTATCCTGAAATTATGGAGAAGATTCTATGTTGTTACCCTTCAAATCTATCAAGGTGACGTGAATTTGAGAACCTTCACTTGTGCTTGAGTTTTGGTTATTTGACTTAGTCAAGTTTTCAGGTTTGTATGCCTAGTTTGAGGTGATATTCGTGTTAGAATAGAATATGGTTATATTATGTTTATTAAATGGTAGATTTATTATATCTTGTTAATTTTAGGAATAATAAATAAGAGGGTATTAATTAAAGAAAATTAATTAAATACATTTGTTATTAAAAATATTTAATTAAAATGCCCAACTTTTATAATAGAGGGTTTAATAAATTATTAAATCCTAAATTAGAATTAAAGTTGAGTTGATTGAGGATAATGAAGAATTATTAATAAAATCAAATGTTTTAACTCAAAATTCAAGTTGAGTTACTTTTAAGCCTTGGGGTGAGTTTAGAAATCCTAGGTTGAGTAGTTTTTTTTTTAGGAATTTTTTGGTTCATTATTGGTAGAACAGGTTTTGGGAGAATTTGAGCTCTATATTTTGAGAAGGAAGAATTTTTGAAAGCTTAGGAGTATCTTGGAAAGCTTGATTCTTCAGGATTAGATTCATGGTTTCAGATTTGAGGTGATTCTGAGGTAGGATCTTAGATCTGTTACTTGTTTATCTTTATTTTGGAATAAATATTTTATTTGTGAAATTTAGATTCATGCTTAAATCCAGCTTTGTTTGTAGAATAGATCTAGAATTTGTTCTGTGTTCTTGGATAGAATATGAGTAGATTTGTGGATTCAGTTTTGTAGAAAATGGGTTATAGAATCCAAATCTGTGATTCTTAGAACAAAATTGATTCTTAGAAAAATAAATTATTTTGTTCTTGAAAAATTCTACATAACCAAATTTAGATGCACAAACAGACTTAGAAAAATAAACCCATTGTTGTTTAAACGAAAAGAAGAATGATGCTCCCTTAACAGTATATTTTTATAAAAAAAATAGATTGTTGTTCTTGTTTTTTAAAAAATATGTAAAAAATTAAAAAATAAACTCATTGCTGCTGTTTAGAACTGCGTTCTAACTAAAAAATATTTTATTATTATATAATAATAATAATAATAATAATAATAATAATAATAATAATAATAATAATAATAATAATATTAAAATAATTTAAAAGGGGGGCGGGGTTCCTTTCCCTATCCCCAGACGACAGTTGTTGCTGCTCACAACAGCTAGGCCGCCGACAACAACCAATGCTACTGTGACAACTCGGGGGAGTGGGGCCCGTGTTTCCCCTTCGCCAAATTAATATATAGTTTATTATTATTATTATTTTTTTAAAAATATAAAATTATAATATTTGTTAAATAAAATAAATATTATTAAATAATTAAATTTATTTATAATATTAATATATTTAATATGGATTAATATTTATTATTACGTTAATTATTAATTAATAAGAATTATTAATTAGTGATTAATATTTGATTTTCTTTTAAATTGTATTTTATTATGGCTATTTCCCTTGTTAAATGTAGTTTTCTTTTTTAAAATGTTGGGCATGAATTTCGCTTAGTATGCTGTTATAGTGAAATTAGAATTGAAGTTTACAAGAAAATTCATTTGAGTAATTGAGATTTATGAGTTGATTTGATGATAATTACCTTTTTGTGCCTTGCTTATTTTGGTTATTGGGGAACTATGTTCATTTTTAGGGAAATGTTACCACAGGCTTGGAGTGTGCTTTATGTTGTCATGTTTTTGTTATGCATTGTGAATAGTGTCAATTCGATCATCTTTACCCAATTGTATGCATTAAGCTCATGTATAGGTGAACTCTTGATAGAGTGTTTTATTTTTATTTTGGTTTGGGGACCAAAGCGTCTTCCTGATGGTTTTTTGGTGGAACTAAGATCTGACCATTATACCTTTATAGTACTTATGAGATTAATTATGACTATGAGCTTAGGGTAGGTAATCTAAGTATATAAGGGGGGGTTGTCTTGCAATGAGGGACGAGACCCTAAGAGGTTTCCAGGGTACACATTGTAAGTTACTTAATAAGTGATAACATAATACATTATGGGTTTTAAAATAAATAAATAAGATGTTTGTATTCCTCGCCCATGTCTTGAGTTCTTTTTTAGGCTAGGACGGGAGTAGGAGGAGATGCTTGATTAAGGTCTTGCATATTTAGTATCATTGTCTATACAAGAGGTTAATCATACCGCACAGAGTCACTAGGGGGCCGAGGTACAAAGAGAAGAGTTGGATCATGTGATGATGTTAGGATTAAGTAATGTCGAGAGGGGGGTGAATCAGTATTATAACACTTTAAATTAAACATAAACTAACTCCAAACAAACCATCAGATTGCTGAAATGAAAAGAACGTAAGAAAATAACACATAACTCATTACACCATAATTTATTGTCAAGGAAACCCTGGCCAAGGGAAAACCTTGGTGGGGATGGTACTCACAAGCATGAACTAAAGTATAATGTCCCTGTTAGGAGACCTAGCCTTGTTAGGAGCTAAGTATTACATAGTACATTTCCTTGTTAAAGGAATATCAACCCTGTTAAAGGTATACAACACCATATCAGGGGTAAACTGAACTTACAACTTTTACAACCAATACTTCTGTTACAAAGTGTTCTTAGTAATGAACAAAAACAAGCATCTCCAATGCTTAGATAGTTCTAGTTGTAGTCCTCAACAATATCTATCAACCTCTAATCTCACATCTGTCACCAGTCATCTCTAATATCTCTTTCACATACACACACACACCTTCTCTTTACAAAATGTTCTTCATATATATATATGTGTGTGTTACATCATTTGGTCAGCCCTCAATTACAATACAAAATAGAATAAATATTTATACAAAAAGTAAATTCAATGTCGGTGCTCATGTACTACCAAAGTATAGGTAATTATCAATGATAATCCAACTTAGCACATTTGGATTCTATCTCATGCTCCCTCAATCATCACGACTGTTCAACTGATCTGTTTCACTATTCTATTGTCTTTGCATGTCTTTAAAACACTCTAACTCTCTATGATCATCACCAAAACACAAGAAACCTTAGCTAAAGGTCATACATATCCCATAGTGTCTTCCTCTATGCTCGCAAGTCATCAAACATAATATATGATCTTCGCTGTCCAAAATAATATTGTTATACTCTGTACTTCTATTTCTATACTTATTCAATTTCAAAACTGTATCTCCAAAACTATACTTAACTCGATCATTATATCAAATGTGTTTCCATAAATGACAACTCTCAAGTGTCTCATCACACACCAAACAAATCACTTGCCAATAATCTCTCCCTTTGGCATTGATGACAACACTTAGCAAAAAAATGACTAAGTGTCTGAACACAAACTATTCTCTTCTCTTCTTTTCTTGCTTTTCTCATTTTTCTTCTCTTCTCCCCCTTTCACAACAATGACAAAGGTGTATCCAAAAATTTACAAAATTTAGAAATTAGTGCTTGCTCACCAGTTTTAGAACATCTTGAAAGGAATCTTCCAAGATCTTCACTTCTGCATTCCATGACTCTACCAATAAATGACTAACATGTATTAGTCCATTCAGTGCATAGGATGAAGTCTCTGCTACTTTTAACTCAATGGGCATAGAATTTGTCAATGAATCTAGAGTCTTCACCATATCAGATAGATGAAATTCAAGAATTGATAGCTTAGGAGTGATTAGACTCTTCAACAAACCAAATCTTGTCATTACTCTTGCTTTCTCTATATCCAAGACATTCAACTTACCAGAAATATTTGATACCTCTATGTCCATCTCCATTAAAGATTGTGAGGAGGTCTCACAACTATCCATCATGCAATTCAAAGTAGCCCTATCCTTTGCAATAATGTCTTCAATATTCTAAATATTTCTAATAGGGTTCATATAATAGTTGTATAACATCCTTCCATGTGTGACACAACTTTTGGCCTTTGATGCAGCTAATCCCAGAAAGCCCAAGTCCCATGAAATAGAATGGCATACTTCCTTCAACTTCTTCTCTAGATAGATTTTCTCTTCCTTCTCTTCAATGATCTTCACTAAGGACTCATAGTGACTATCAAAATCATCTAGTGCCATTTTTTAGATTCTCTGCATCATCTTTACTTTGAAAAATAGTAGGGACTGGAAGTAGTTTATTCATAGTATTAACTGCTCTAGTGATTACCTTATCCTTTTTGTCTCCTTTCTTCTTAGATCCTTCTTTTACCTTTGTGAATGTGATGAAGGATAGTCTCATTAGTTCATCTTCATCCATACTGTCAACATTTGTGCTTACATACTTATCCTTTCTTGCCAATAATATAATAGTGGATGTGTCAATTTCATGTTTTACTTCAACTCTTGCCTCTTCTCCTTTCACTATATCTATCTCATCTCTGTGTTCAGATTCTACTTTCTTCTCTTCGTCTTGTTGTTTTTCCTCTTCATCTGCCACTGTATTATCAATATTTCCTTCAAATGGATCTTTTTCATAAAGTGAAGTGTCAAGGGTCATAAACACACCGGAAATAAAGAAATCTACTTGCATATTAGTGCTTACTTCGCTCTTCTCAACATTTTCCTCAACTAACTTAGAGCTCTCTCCAATTCCTATAGGTGTAGGTATAGTAGGTTTAGGAGGTGAAGTTTTCTTAGGAATATCGCTCATAAGTATCTAATCTAATGCCTTTTGAGTCTCCTCTATGACATCATCATATTTTCTGCCCATAAGTTTCACTAATCTTGCTTTAGTTCTCAACAAGGGTTTGAGTTCCTCTCTCTCTCTCTCTCTCTCTCTCTCTCTCTCTCTCTCTCTCTCTCTCTCTCTCTCNTGAGTCCCTCTCTCTCTCTCTCTCTCTCTCTCTCTCTCTCTCTCTCTCTCTCTCTCTCTCTCTCCTATATAGAAACTACTGGCAACATATCCTTAATAGATTTTCTCCTAATCACCTCATCTTCCATATGTGCAAGTTGTTTTCTAATCTCTAGTTTACCATATAATTCCTCAAGTATACTTCCCTCTATCTCTAATAGATTCTTCTTAAAAACAAGTAGATTATTACTTACTATGTCCTTAATCACTAGTTTTTCAAATGTCTCATACCTGTCATAGTATTTATTCACTGAAAAAAGCTTCCCTTGCTGAATAGCTCTCTATTAGAGTAAAAAGGTATTTCTATGTTCACTTATTAATTAAATCATTATTAATTTAATTGTTTAAGTCACCTTTTTATCTCTTTTTCACTTAAGCTAAAATTTAGGCATGCAATAATTAATTCTTTATTAATTATTCATGCAACCTAGGTTTCTCCACCTTCTTGGTGTTCAATCTCTTATATAAGGATTGATCTCTTTGTATTTTATCATTCCCTCTTTGAACGAACATTCTTGTCTCCAAGATTTGCTTTTGTAATAGGTTATTTTGCATGTAGTGGATCTTGGTGGTTGAATTCTATGAATTCTAACATGGTATCAAAGCCTTGATGATGTAGCCCATTCTTAAGTTTTTGAAGTTTTGGAGCTCCAAGGGTTTCAAATTCTTTTCATAATTTTTTGTGTGGATCTAAGGGAAAATTTATTTTTGGAGCACTTTGAGCATAAATCGACCTCACAATTGAGCTCAGAAGGCCCAAAAACTCCTATTTTCATATAAGGCATGACCTTTTTGACCAAAGTTGCATTCTGAGGCAATTGTTTTTGCCTATTCTACCCTAGCATGAAAATCGAGAAAAAAAATTAAAATAAAAAAAATCAATTTTTATTGATTTTTAGTGTTAAAAATAATGCTCTTAATGCAGTTAAAAAGGTGCCACCGCAGTGCCACCATGCGATCACCGTGTGGGCACTACACTCCACCTTGGACTCTCCACCACCGCGTCCCACCGACACCACTGACCCTGGCACCACCTTGGTAGCTCCACCCACACCTTCGGCCCGCCACCTCCACCCAGCAGGCTCTTAAGCCCCGCAGACTTTTAAAAGCCCCCGAACCTCCAACAGTAGTCACATCAGTGACCAGAGGCCCCAACATCAGCCCCTGCATGTGCCATATGCCTAGGGGCCTATTTTTTAAGCCCTAGGGGCTCAAACATTTTTTTGGAGGCCTTTTCTACCTCCACTTGGTTTTTTGGCTCTATCTGGAGCAAACAAAGGCCAATTTTTTACTTTAATATATTGTCGGAAAACTCATTATGAGGCAGAAGTTTTTATGAAGGTTAGATTATCTCATTTTACTATCTGAATAGCCTTTTTTCCTAGTCAAAGAGGGGACTTATTTTTAACACTTCCCACCCTCTAGAATGAGAAAATAGACTCCATTTTTAGCTCATGAACAGGCGTCAAAAAGCTCTTGATGAGACCGCTTTAGATCTGAGATCCTTTTGGGGAGAAGTTGACCAGGTATTTTACCCATTTATTCTGTAGCCTTACTTGCACTGTTTCTACTTCTTTCTTCTTAGTTGAACTGGAGTTTGGTTTCTCTCTCTCTCTCTGTGGGGGAGTGTTTTCTTTCTAGTTTTTTTGTCATTTATCTCACAAAACCAGATGACTCCAAAACATAAAAAACAAACCCTTCTGCATCTTCTTTCTAGTTTTGAGAGAAAACATAAAATAAAATAGGCTAAGGTACGACATGGAAGATTCAACATCAGTTGAGCTTCTCACTCCACATAATTATCATTTGTGGAAATCCTGTATGACTAGGCTTCTCTGGTCATGGGAGTTATGATCTTGTTTGGATCTTATTCAGCCAGTTTTGACTCATCCTTACGAGGTCATGCAACACAGAAATAAGATGGATGAGGCCATGGGTGTTATTTCTTTGAATATTTTAGATAGTTTTATTTTTCACCTTGATAGTTGTGATACTCCTACTGAGATGTGGGAGAAGTTTTAGACTCTCTTTGGCACAGTAAATGAGTTCTAGGTACTTCAGATTGAGGCAGAATTGACTTAGCTCCTGAAACATTTTCCTCTATTCAGGATTTCTTGATGAAATTCAAATCTACAAGTTCTCTCTTACATGGTTGTGGAAAGAATAAGATAGATACATTGTGTATTTACCTGATACTTTCCAAGCTTTGTGGTTCTTTTCAGATATTCTCTTCTACATTCCATTCTACCATGGATGCTTTGGGTCCATGATTTACCATGCCTACTTTTTATGTGTTTTGTGATCGCTTTACTCATGAGTAGGCCAAAATCTCTCATCTTGATTCTCTCTGTGGATCTCAGAACTAATCCTTGGTTTCCCACCCATCTACAATGAATCAGAAGCCAAAGCCAAAGCCAAAGAAGGATTCAACAGGCAGTGAGAGTTCCTCTAAGCCTGATTCAAAACCCCATCCCAAGTATGGGAAATATTTGAAGTTTGATGAGTCTTCCTACAAGACTTAAAAGTCCACCAGTGAGCCTTGCAGTTTTTAAGGCAAGGAAGGGCATCCATTTTCCAGGTGTTGGAAATGCTTAGAGGCTTTAGAGGAAGCTATGCAGTGACATCATATCTCCTTACCTCAACCATCTTCCTCTTCAATAGGGGAGGGACATGCTTTTTTTACATGAGCTTTGTCTTCTGGCACCACTTGGATTATTGATTCAGGTGCTTCTCACCACATGTCTCACTCTCAGTAGCTAGTCACCGCACTTTCCCACAATGATACTTCACATATTTCCATTGGTGACTCTACACATCTTGTAGTTATAGGGTCTGGTACTGTCTCATTCCCCTGAGGTTGTCTATAGGATGTACTTCTTGTTCTTGATATTTTGACAAACCTCCTTTTAGTTTTTCAGATTTTCCATTCTGGGTCTGGGATACAGTTGATTTCTCCCCACATAATGTGGTTATTTGAGACCTCCATGATCTTGATTTGATTGTGGTCACTGGCAGTGTACATCCTTAGTCTCACCTATATAGTTTTGATGCCTTTGAGAGTTTAGATGCTTTTGGGGTCTCTCTTGTGGCACATGAAAATTCAATGAGAATGTTTTGGCATGAGCATTTTGGCCATGTTAATTATAGATACTTACATCAGATGAGTACACAGGCTCTTGTGCATGGGCTTCCTCTGATTTCCTATCTTGATGGTTTATGTCAAGGTTGTGCTCTTGGAAAAAATCATAGGGATCCTTTTCCTATAGGTTGTTCCACTCATGCTAAGGCACCTTTAGATCTAGTACACACTAATTTCATGTCATTTCTGACTTCTTCTTTTTTAGGGGCTCACTATGTGCTTACTTTCATTGATGACTTCTCCAGACGTACTTGGGTATATTTTATCAAGTACAAATCT
This sequence comes from Thuja plicata, assembly GCA_018584345.1. Taxonomy (NCBI): domain Eukaryota; kingdom Viridiplantae; phylum Streptophyta; class Pinopsida; order Cupressales; family Cupressaceae; genus Thuja; species Thuja plicata. The sequence continues at coordinate 3,241,003 of MU226909.1, forward strand.
GATGTCTTTGATACCTTTTGTGTTTTCAATACATTTGTGGAGAAGTAATCTAGTCATTTTATCAAGAGGATATGCACCGACAATGGGAGGGAGTATGTGAATCAGGCTTTCAGATATTTTTGCACTGAGTATGGTTTACAACATTAGTTAACAGTTCCACATACCCCTTAGTAGAATGGTGTTGCTGAGAGAAAAAAAAAACTTTATGGGAGATGGAAAATTGTATGCTTCAGTCATGAGATATGCAACCTTCTTATTGGGCTGAGGCAATCAATTGTGTGAACTATATTCAGAATCAGATGCCTCATAAGGGATTATGACATCTGACTCCTGAGGAGGCTTGGTCTCAGATCAACCCTGATGTTTCCACATTCTGATTCTTTGGTAGTGTGGCTTGGGAATTTATTCCAGATGCTCAAAGGAAATCCATGGAGAGGAAGAGTTGACCACTCATATTTTCTGGCTACTGTGAGGATGTAAATGCATATAGGTTGTTTGATACTGATTCTAGAGAGGTCTTGTTTCAAAAGGATGTCCAGTTTGATGAGCGCTATCCTCTAATGATCCATCACCAGCTTCTCCCTCACTATCTATTCCTCCTTCTTCATCTCTTGAGAATTATTTTTCTCTTGATGATGATGATGATGATCCACCATCACCACTAGCTACTCCAGAATGACCCAGTGGGCCCATTTTATAGTTGATTTAGTAGGTTCTTTGGCTGGCGATCCTATAGATAGACATCATACTTGAGCTTAGACATCTAGTTCTATCCTTCTGAGTCATGCCATTTCAGATGACCCTCAAAATTTTTTAGAGGTGATAGGTCACACAAAGTGAGATATGGCTATGGATGAGGAGTATTCTTCTTTGATAAAGAATCATACTTGGGATTTGTGTGCTCTTTAAAAAGGATGAAAGTTGGTTTAGTGCAGGTGGTTGTACCATACCAAAGATACTGTTGATGGTTCTATTGCAAAGTATAAGGCTCATCTTATTGCAAAGGGGTTTTCTCAGGTGGAGGGTACTGATTACTCTAAGACCTTTACTTCTATTGCCAAGATGAATTCTATTTTCCTTGTACTTTCACTTGCAGCTTCATAGGGATAGATAGTTTTTTAGATGGATGTGAAGAGTGCTTTCTTGGATGGAGACATCTAGGAGGAGATCCATATAGAGAATCCCCTAGGGTATGTGCAAGACTCTTACTTAGTTTGAAAGGTTTGACGTTTATTATTTGGTCTCAAACAAGCAACTCAGGCTTGGTATGAGAAGATAGACACTTTCTTGCTCTCTATATAGTATACCCATTTCCACTTTGCCCACACAGTGTATCTTCAGCATCAGAGGATTGAGATTTTCATACTTGTGCTCTATGTTGACCATCTTCTCATCACAGGTAGCTCATCCTCCATGATTCAAGATATCCAGTGCGCATTGATGGAGAAGTTTGAGATGACCGATCTTGGTCTTTTGCATTAATGTTTGGGCCTACAAATTATATAGTCTTTCAATGGGATTTCATTCCTTCAGAAAAAGTATGCTCTTGATATGCTTCACAGATTTTATATGCTTGATTGCAAGCCTCTGCCTACACCATTTCAGTCAGGAGTTGTGTTGTCTTCCACATGTCCTACACCTTCAATGTATTCCACTTTGCACTGACAGTTGATTGGAAGCTTATTGTATTTGACACACACCCATCCTGATCTTTCCTTTGTAGTTGGACTTGTCTCTAGGTTCTTCCACAATTCTCATGAGAGCCATTGACAAGCTGCCAAATGTATTTTGTGGTATCTTCGAGGGACTACACATTTTGGAATTCACTACACATCAGGCTCACCACACATCATTGGCTTCACTGACTCAGATTGGGCTGATGATGCTAATGATCAAAGGTCTACTTCTAGATTTTTTTTTTGCCTTGGTTCTGGTCCTATTGTATGGTCATGCAAGAAGAAGAGTGCTACTGCATTATCATCTATAGAGGCTGAGTACCAAGCATCGGTGTTAGTGAGTCAAGAGATTTTATGGCTTTGATAGTCTATGACTAAGTTTGGGTTTCCTCCTGATAGTACCACTATTCTTTGGTGTGACAATCAAAGTGTCATACACATTTCCCGCAACCCAGTGGAGCATCAGTGCACCAAACACATTGAGATCCACATCCACTTCATCAGATAGTTGATTTAGGATGGTGATCTCATCTTGGAGTACATACCTATAGAGGAGTAGGTTGCCAACATCTTCACTAAACCTTTAGCCTCTCCACACTATCTCCAGTTTTGTGCTATACTATGAGTGAAGGAAGTTGTCCTTGGGGGGTCTCAGTGAGGAGAGGCCTTCCTTCCTTCATGTTTTTTTTTCAGCTTTCTTTTTTCCATCTCTTTTTGGAGTAGAGTTTTTTCCCATGTGGTTTTCTCTATATCTCCTCTTTACAGAGATTTGGTTGTGATTGGGTACCTAATCAGGCCTTGTTTTTGGGACCCAAATTTATTGCTTTCAGTAGTTGCTTCTAGGTTTTAGCTTCTCCCTAAGTTTATCTTAAATGGGGGTGTTAGAGTAAAAAGGTGTTTCTATGTTCACTTATTAATTAAATCATTATTGATTTAATTATTTAAGTCACCTTTTTATCTCTTGTTCACTTAAGTTAAACTTTAGCATGCAATAATTAATTATTTATTAATTATTCATGCAACCTAGGTTTCTCCACCTTCTTGGTGTTCTATCTCATTTATAAGGATTTATCTCTTTGTATTTTATCATTCCCTCTCTGGATGAATATTTTGTCTTTCAGAACATTCTTGTCTCCAAGCTTTTCTTTTGTAACAGGTTATTTTGCATGCAGTGGATCTTGGTGGTTGAATTCTATGAATTCTAACACTCTCTTCTCTAGCATCTTTATATCTGGCTTCCATAGTTGTCTGACATTTGTGGTCTCTTTTTCAATCTTCTTCTCTTCTTCTTCATTCCTATTTTTCTTAGGAGGTGAGTCTAGTTTAGTAGACCTTGTGTTTCTCTGAGGAAAAAGTTTTGCTAATTCTTCCTGTGATGTCTTCTGTGTAGTTACATCAATTACAATAGAAAGTGGACTAACTACCTACTCAATTTCTAGAGGTGGAAGGCCTGTAGTAGTAGTGCTTGCTAACCCAGAAGATCTCTATGTTATCTTCTTCCTAACATCTTTCATTTCTTCTTTAGTTATTCAGGCCTTAGCTTCCATTTTATCAACCATTTTCTCTTTCTATCTCTTCCTTGTACCTGTAGTTTTTTCTTCTCTAATTTCTCTTCATATGTGCCCCATCTTTCCTCAGATGTATCAACTTCAAATGCCAAAATATGTTCAACTTTCATAACTAGAACTTCTGAACTGACTTCATAGCCCATAGGGTAACACCATTTCTTCCTTGGTACAACTGTCTCAAAAACTACACAATCAATTTCAACCATGAAAAAAATTGTATCCTTATATCTATCAATTAACTCTTCAGGAATTCAAAATCTTTCTTTCATTGCCTTTGTAGAATTTTGATCATCCCAAATAGTTCTCCATCTACCCATGTACTGTTTTGTCTTCTGTAACTTTGTGATAACAAAATATTAGTGGGTATGCTATCTTTCCATGCTTTAGGGTACATTCTAGGAAATTTATGCTCAATTTGGATATACATGTGAACTAGAAATGAACCAAATCTAAAAGCCTTAGATTTATCCTTTGTAATTAACTTTATATTCTCTAAAAAATGTTGTGCCAGAACCCCACATAGGTTGAAAGTGGTGTTTTCCTTTACCATCCTATAAGCCATCATAATGACTCCTGTTGAGACTGAATTAGGTCTTCTACTATAGTAAATCTTATATCCAAGTATCATTGCAACTAGTCTTACATCTTGTAGGAAAATGTCATTCAGTGTCATAGCTCACCTGTCCCATTTAGAATGTGTTAGGGTTTCAAATTGTTTCTTTATATGATTTTCTACCATAGGGATAACTCCAGTGTTGTCTAGCCCAGTTATGTCATGAATCAATTGAATACAAATCTTTACAGGTTTCTCTCCTATCCAGATCAATTGGTCATGAACTCTGCTAAGTATAATTTTGAACCATTCTTCTTCGCTAAATTCATACAAGTCTATCATTTTCATTATGCTTAGGTTGTCTAAGTGTTTGAATTAATCCTTCATTTTACCATCATCACCTATCATGTCTCCCATTTCTGTAGAAATCTCATCATCTCCTATTGTGTCATATTTGTAATGTATATATTCCCTAATATCCTCTATATGTAAGATGCCGTATGGTGTTTAGGAAAAGGCTCCTTCAGGGTCGTCTTCATAAGAATTGAATGGATGTTTCTTGAATTTATATCTAGGTCTATCCACAACATAATAAATCAATGGTACATCCATAAATTCTGCTAGATAGATAGTCTAAATACCTCAAACACATTGAATTTCAAACTTCTGCTTTGATCATTCACACAATATGACTATTTGGTAGTCTGATACTCTCTAAAATCTTCTCTCCTTGGTCCCTTCTCTTCAAATAGTGAAGAAATAAGTAACTCAGATGTCTTTTATTCATCACTAAGTGAGAAAATGCACATTACCCAATAAACTCAACTTTGTATACTCTCAAGTCAATCACAAATATTGCGATCGCAAAATATGAATTGTCCGATGTTGCGATCATATATATAGGTTCCATAATGTCTACATACACTATAACAAAGATCACATGAGATTACTCCTCATAATTAGGGGCTTGATGTAATTTGGTGTCTTCATCCAACACTCCCCCTAAGGCCATGCTTGAACAGTTAGGTTGATGTAGTAGTGTTAGCATCAGGCGAAGATTCAGTAGCATCTATTGTCTAGATCCCTGAACCAATATCTCATTTGACTCTTTGAATTTCCATACCTTACCATTGCTTTTAACTTCTACTTTCTTGAAACAATTTTCAAATTCACTTTTTTATTGTGCAAGACTCTTACCAGTATCAATGTCATTCCTCTTTGTATTCATAGGAGGTGGTACTCTTCTGTTGTCTAGTCTATTGTACCTCCAAAAATCCAATAATATGACCTAGATCATTACATTTGTAGAATATAGGAGGAGTTCTATTCTGATTTACCTACAAATTTCAATACCTTGTGATGTGCCCAAGGTTATTACATTTGTAACATGTGGTTTTAACTGATGATTCTCCTCAGATGTTATCTTGTCTATATCTAGAATGATCAGGTTTCCTCCATTCTTCTTTCTTGTTCCCATATGCATGATAATTAAAACAATAACCAGAAAAATATTTGAAAGGGACATTACCTCTACAATATCTCTTCATATGTCCAAAGTTTTTACATCCAAAACATCTACCTCTAAAAGGTCTAATATGTTCTTTAGGTTCTTCAAGAATAAGTTTTTCTCCATCAGTCTTCGCATCAGATTATTCTTCTTGATTCTAAGAACATTCAGCTTCATTGAATCCAACACCAACCATATAGCCTTTAGGTTTCTATATATCTCTTTGTTCATCAATCAAGTCACTTCTCATGTGGAGTCTCTCAACATGTTTCTTTGTCTCAACAAGTTCACCTTTAATGATCTGATTATATTTATCCAATTCTAGATACTTGTTCTTGTAATGGTCAAGTTTAGTCTTCATTTGTCCCATCATTTTAGCATCCTTCAAGGATTATTCAATTTTTTTTAGCATCCCTTTCTTATCAAATCTCTTTAGCCATCGTTTCATGATTAAGCTTTAAAGTATCATGCTCTTGTTCAAGTTGCTTTATCTGATTTGAATTATCATTGTCTGAATCCTCTTTTATCTGAACTATAAGATCATGTCTCTGACTTTTGGAAAGTTCAAGATCATCTTTTAGTTTCTTAATGAAACCCTCAACTCTTCTTAAACTGAATCTCAAGTCACCATTCTCTATTTTTTCTTTGTCAAGGTCTTCAAGTGCTTCTTCAAAGTTTTCTTCCAAACTTACAGAATCCCTCTTGATCTCCCTTAAGTTGTTAAGCTTTAGTTTCAAGGGCCAATAGCTCTAATACCAATTGTTAGGATGAAGTAATACTGGGGGGGGGGGTGAATAAATATTACAACACTTTAAATTAAATTGAAACCAATTACAAACAAACCATAAGATTTATGAAATGAAAAAACATAAGCAAATAACACACCAATAATTACACCATAATTTATTGTTAATGAAACCCTGGCCAAGGGAAAACCTCGGTGGGGATGGTACCCATAAGCATGCACTAAATTATAATTTCCCTATTAGGAGATAAGTATTACATAGTACATTTCCTTGTTAAAGAAATATCAACCCTGTTAAAGGTATACAACACCCTGTTAGGGGTACACTAAGCTTACAACTCTTACAACCAATACTTCTATTACAAAGTGTTCTCAGTAACAAAAAAAAACAAGCATCTCCAATGCTTAGATAGTTATAGTTGTAGTTCTCAACAATATCTATCAACCTCCAATCTCACATCTTCCATTAGTCATCTCTAATATCTCTTTCACACTCATACACACACACACACATACACACACCTTTTCGTTACAAAATCTTCTTCATATATATGTGTTACATCATTTGGTCGACTCTCAAATACAATATAAAATAGAAAAAATAATTATAAAAATAGTAAATACAATGTCAGCACTCATGTACTACCAAAGTATAGGTAATTCTCAATGACAATCCAACTTAGCACGTTTGGATTTTATCTCATGCTCCCTCAATCATCGCGACTATTCAACTACTCTATTTCACTGTTCTACTATCATCGCATGTCTTCAAAACACTCTAACTCTTTGTGATCATCACCAAAACACAAGTGACCTTAAATAAATGTCATATATATCCCATAGTGTCTTCCTCTAAGCTCACAAGTCATCAAACATCATATATGATCTTCGCTATCCAAAACAATACTGTTATACTCTGTACTTCTATTTCTATACTTAGTCGATTTCAGAGCTATATCTCCAAAACTGTACTTAACTTGATCATTATATCAGATGTGTTTCCATAAATGACAACTCTCAAGTGTCTCATCTCACACCAAAAATATCACTTTCCAATAGATGACACTTCCCCGTATACATTTTAGCTTTCCTACGTGTGTTGGTTGCCTCTAGGTTTATAGGTTTTTACCTATATAGTTGAGTTGTACTTTTGAGATAATGAGCTTCCAAGATCCCTTGTTTAGTCATAGTTTATGATTGGTTTGTATTTGAAAGCTGAGTAGGGTTTGTTGTTATCTCCTCAGCATGGTGGGAGTGGACCATTTAGGTGCCACGAGGAAGAGTGCTAGTGATTCCTTTACCATTGGAGATCTCGACATCCTTGTACCATTGTTCGATGATCTTGTAGAAGTTGTACCTCTTATGAAACATTATTGGAGACTTTCTCTTATCTTTCTTAGGCTATTTATCATATCTTGTATCAGTATATCAGTTGTGTCATGGAATAATGTTTTGTACCTTATATTTTATTATTATTACATACCTTGTGACTTGTGCAGCAGATGTTATTTCATTTGATATACCTTATGGTATTAGATGTAATTGTATAATTATTTATGAGATGATGTGCTTGTTAATCATTGTATATTTTTGAATATTTGTATTTAGTTATTAATTAATTTATGAGTAATTCCTATGTCAAGGAACCCTCAAGAATTGTAATCCATGTTAAGTTTACTTTTATGATCATGTTTTCTATATCACTATAATTGGTTCCGCTTTATTGTTCATATTGAATGTAAACTATTAAAAAAAAATTTATTCTAAAAATTTAACTTCATGTTGTAGGTTAATTTATCTAGGGTTCCCTAGAGAGGTGTTACATTTGGTATTAGAGCCCAAGGTTATTCTACATTGGGAACTATGGTAATCACATATGCCTACTAGTTGTTTAGTACTAATCGCATACGCCTGCTAGTTGTTTAGTAGTTAATGTTCCTCTTCAATGTTGATATAGGAAGATGGTTACAAAGACTTGATCTATTACTGGAGGCTGTAGTGCAGGCCGTAGTAGAGGGCATGGGAGGGGAAGATTTCCTAGCATGTTTATGGGTGATAGAATTGAGAGTGTTGATGAGGAAAATAGGGAAGAATGCAGTGTAGAATAGGAGATTAAGATAAAGTCTCAAAATAGGTTGTTACTGTAGACTATTCTGGATCGTCTTCCCAAGGAAAATAAGGATCAGGGGGATGAATATGATCATGATGAGGAGGAGTTTAGACATATATCCAGGAGCCCAAATAGGAAGGGTAATATGGGTGATCTAATGCAGGAGCATCTTGGGTCATTGGCAATCCCGCTCAACCAAAAAGATGTTTATTTTGTTCTTTAGTTTGTTTGGAGACTACTCGGGAAATACTATATTGCTCTAGTTCTGTTGCTCTAGAATGCTTGTCTCTGTCTCTCAGGTTCTATTTCTTAGGCATGCTTGTTTCTATTGCTCAGGTCTATCGCTCGGGCAAGCTTGTTATTTTCCTGTTGCTTGGGTTTCTCTTTTGACGCTCGGGTTCTATTTCCCTTTTCTCAGGGTGTTCTTTTCCCGAGTCACTCTGTTGCTCGGTCAACCTTTGCCTGAGATACTTATTTTGGAGTTGGATTTGGTAGCCGACTTCTTCAGTTATTTTAGATGGATTAATTTATTTAGGGTCTCTCATTAAGATATGTGTGGACCTAAATCTAGGTCTCACTTATGGATTTGAGCGCTGACCTCTCTTGGTGGACTCTTGTATATATTCGTTTCTTTGTTCTTAGTTTTAAGGCAGTGCTTAGAGTTATTTTAGAGCATGATAGATTGGATAGAAGATTGAGATTTGAATTATCTATGAGCAGGTTTGTGACCTTGCATGTATGAAGATCACTTTATAATTCACTGAATGTATATGACCAAAACTAGGAAGGCCTTGCAGCCTGGAATGTAATGATTTTGATAAATTAATGATAAAGGATCCTTGTTGTTTCTTCTCTCATTGTGTTGTTTTGTCTTCTACATTGGTTCTCCAAGGTGGTTTGGTAGTTGGGAGAGCCTTTGTCCTTCTCTTTAGCCTCTCCTTGTGTCAGGTGGTATCAGAGTATTGGTGAGATCTAAGTTCCTTCTTGTAAACCCTAACCCTATTTGGTATTGTTTTGGGGTAGCAGATTGCGATCTGACCTACAATTGTAGAGGGATTCAAGATGGCTCATGGGAGAGGAAATTCAGATCCAAGTCTAACTGATATGCTTAAACAAATGACTACTAGATTGGAAGCTATTGAGACATCCCAACATAGAGGAAGACATCTTGAAGATGTTAGTGATGATGAAATTGAAGAGGTTCAAGGTGAAACTGCACCTGCACCTGCACCTGTGATGAATCAGTTAGAAGAACGATTCCTGAGAGCTTTGAAAAGTTTGAAATCCACACCTTAGTTTAATCCTCCTGAGTATAGTATAAAGATGGATTCTAATGAATTGATTGACTGGATAACCAAGGTGGAAAAGTATTTTTGAATATGAGAATATAGCAGAGGATAAGAAGGTAAAGATTGCAATTAAAAATTTGAAAGGTCATGCATCCTTATGGTGGGAACTGTTAGAGTAATAGTCTATCAGGTTATTAATTAAATCATTATGATATAATTACTAACTCACCTATTCACTCTAGTTGCTTAAGCTAAACTTAGGTTTTCCCTTTTAGGGTTTCGTGATTCCTTTTATAAGGATTCACCTCTTAGTTTTATTTACAGATTTTTTCACATCACATTGTAATTCATAGCAACATATTGTTAATATATTATTTTCTGTTGCATACGATGTCTCCTCTAGCTTTTTGGCCTCCATAGCTATTCTTCTCTTCTGTCTTTGCTTCTTTCTTGTGACAGTCTTGCATGCAGGTGTTCTTGGGTGGATTTGTCTTTCTCAAATCTAATAGGAACATCTGTAATTGGATCGGAAGAAGAAAGGTAAAGAAAAAATCAAGGTATGGGATAAGATGGAAAACAAATTGAAAGACAAGTTTCTACCTTGTGACTATTAGATTGACCTAATCCAGTGAATGCAAAGTTTGAAGAAGAAAGACAAATCAGTAAAAGACTACATTGAGGAGTTCTATAGATTAGACATTAGATATGGACATGTGGAAGATGAGGTGGAAAGAGTAGAAATATACCTGAATGGTTTGAGAAGTTCCATACAAGATGAGATTAGTTTGATCAAGATGGACAGTATTGAGGATGCATACCAATTTTCCCTAAAATCCAAGGAAAAGTTGAACAGAAGATATGAACAAAGACAAAGAGGTAGAGGTGGTAGATTCCCTAGAGGAAGAGGTAGATCTCATGGTGAAAATAGTAGATCTGAACTAGATAAGTCAATTTCAGACACATCTCAAGACAAAGGAAAGACTGAATGGAAAGGTGGAAGTTCATACTGAGGAAGAGGTAATTACTCTATAGGTGGCTATAGCAGAAAAGGGTTCCAAGCCACTTGTTGCAATTGTGGTGAAGAAGGACATAAATCCTTTGAGTGTACACATGAAAGCAAGAAAGGTAGTAGTAGTAGAAATACATTGGTGTAAGAGGAGTCATGAAATGAAGCTGAGAAGGAATGAAATTTCATGATCTAAGGATACTATGGAGTGAGAAGGATAAGCAAGATCTTGTTAGGAAAAGTTTGTTCAAGACCAGATGTAGAGTTGCAGACAAAGTTTGGAAGGTGATTGTTGACAGTGGAAGCTCAGAGAATATGGCATCTGAGGAAATAGTTACAAAGTTGAAGTTGGAGAGGATGAAACATTTGAAACCCTATCAGATCTCATGGATCAAGGATGATCATACATTAATGGTGAGTGAACAATGTTTTGTGAATCTGATAATTGGAAAGTATTATGATAAGGTGTCGTGTGATATTATGCCTATGGATTATTGTCATATCTTGTTGTGTAGACCTTGGCAATATGATAGACATGCTATACATGATGGAAGATTGAATATATATTCTATTTGGGTTGATGGTAAGAAGCAAGTTTTGTTACCTTGGGTTGAAGAATCTGTTTGTGAGATATGTACATATGTGAAAGTGTGTTTGATGGAAGGAAGATAGTTTGTTAAGGATTTGAAAAGAAATGATATCTATTATGCTTTGATTCCTAAAAAACTAAGTAAGAATACACAAGATGACATTCTTGCAGAAGTTGGAAAGTTGCTCACTGAGTAAAAGGAGATAATTTTAGATAATGTACCTAATGCTTTTCCACCAATGAGAGATATCAGTCATTATATGGATCTAATTCCTGGAGCTAGTTTACTAAACAAAACACCACATAGGTTAACACCGACCGAGAATGAAGGGCTTAACCTACAATTTCATGAATTGTTGAAAAAAGGTTTGATCTGAGAGGGTTTGAGTCCATGTGTAGTACTAGCTATATTGGAACCTAAGAATAATGGAGAGTAGTGAATGTGCGCTGATTCCAGAGCAATTAAAAAAATCACAGTGAAGTATAGGTTTTCTATATCGAGAATGGATGACATAATGGATTGTTTGAGTGGAGCAAGATATTTTACCAAAATTGATTGGAAAAGTTGATATCATCAGATCAGAATCAGAGAAGGTGATGAATGGAAGACTACTTTCAAGACAAAGAAAGGTTTGTATGAGTGGTTGGTTATGCCTTTTGGTTTAACTAATGCACCAAGTAAATTTATGAAATTAATGAATGAAGTTTTGAAGAAATTATTGAATAAGTGTGTGATTGTATACTTGGATGATATTCTTTTATTCAATAAGACTAGAGAAGAGAATTTGATGCATATAAGGCAAGTGTTGCAGAGATTGAAAGAGGAAAAGTTTTTGATAAATCTGAAGAAGTGTTCCTTCATGAAAGAAGAGCTTGTGTATTTGGGTTTTTTAATTTTAGCTGATGGTTTGAAGATGGATCCTAAAAAGGTTGAAGCTATACTTAGTTGGCCTACACCTAAGAATGTCATTGAGGTAAGATCATTTCATGTATTGGCAAGGTTTTATAGAAAGTTTATCAAAAATTTCAGTTCTATTTGTAATGCTATGACTGAGACAATGAGAGGAGACAAAAGAGAATTCAAATGAACATATGGAGCTGATAAGAGTTTTGAGGTTTTGAAGTTGAAGGTTTCTGAATTACCTATGTTAGCATTTCTTGATTTCAATAAGGTATTTCAAGTTGAATGTGATGCAAGTGGAAGTGCAATTGGTACTGTATTGAATCAAGAAGGTAAACCTATTACTTTCTTTAGTGAGAAGTTGAATGATGCTAAGAGGAAATATTATGTCTATGATCAAGAGTTCTATGCTATTGTTCAAGCTATGAAGAAATGGAGACATTATTTGATGCCCAATGAATTTGTGTTGTATACTGATCATAAGGATTTACAATACTTGGGTAGTCAGAATAAATTGAATCAAAGACATATGAAATGGGTAGAGTATTTGTAGAGTTTCACATTTGTGATAAAACATAAGAGTGGAGTTTCTAACAAAGTTGCTGATGCATTAACTAGAAGAAGATCCTTGTTGAGTGAAATGAGAATTGAAGTTGTTGGTTTTGATGACATGAAGAATTTGTATGAAAGTGATCCTGATTTTTTAGAGTAGTGGAGGGTGTGCAGAGCACCTAATTCAAATCAATCAAGTAAGTATGAAGAGTATTTCATTTAGGAAGATATGTTGTTTAAAGGTATTTAGTTGTGCATACCAAGAGGATCAATGCAAACTAATTTGATTAAGGAAAAACATAGTAGTGGATTGGCTAGATACTTTGGTATGGATAAAACATTGAGTTTGCTTAAAGAGAGGTATTTTTGGCCTCAGTTGTAAAAGGATGGTTAGAAATTTGGGAAAAGTTGTAAAGTTTGTCAAGTTGAAAACGGAGGGAGTCAGAATACAGATTTGTATACACCAATTACTGTTCCTAAGAAACCTTGGAGTGATATCAACATGGATAATATTCTTGGCTTACCTAGGACAACAAGAGGTAATGATTCCATATTTGTTGTTGTGGATAGATTTTCAAAGATGACACATTTCATACCATGTAAGAAAACATCAGATGGAGTACATATAATAGATCTTTTCTTTAAGGAGATTGTCAGATTGAATGGATTACCGAGGAGTATCATCTCTAATTGAGATAGTAAGTTTGTTAGATATTTTTGGATAACACTCTAGACGAGGTTAGATACTACGTTGAAGTTTAGTTCTTCATTTCATCCACAAACTGATGGACAAATAGAGGTTGTAAACCGAAGTTTGGGTAATTTGTTGAGATGCTTAGTTAGAGACACACAAATTAATTATGATTTGATGTTGGCACAAGAAGATTTTTCATACAACAGTTTAGTAAATAGAAGTACTGGAAAGACACCTTTTGAGATTGTTTAGGGCACACAACTAAGAGGTATATCAAATTTGAGAGATATTGTTGGTGAAGAGAAAAGAAGTGCAGAGGCAGAAATTTTTTTTGAGTTCATGAAGACATTGCATGAAGATGTAAAACAAAAGTTGGAGAAAAGTAAGTAGAAGTACAAAGATAGTGCAAACAGATTAAGAAGCCATAAAACATTTGAAGTTGGTGATGTAGTAATGGTTCATTTGAAGAAAGGAAGATTTCTTGTTGGAAGATATGGTAAATTAAAGATGAAGAAATTTGTTCCTTGCAAAATACCAAGAATACTTGATAATGGAAATGCTTATGAAGTTGAATTACCCGATGACATGGATATATCACCTATATTTAATATTTCAGACTTGTATGAATATCATGAACCTAATGAAGAAGTAAAAATACCAAGTGATTATCCTAAGAAGAAGATAGAGGAATTTGAAAAGATTTTGAAACAGAGAATTGACATAAGTACAAGAGGAAAGGAATACATGGAATATCTAGTGAAGTGGAAGAACATGATTGAGGACTCATCTTGGATTTCTCAATCTAAGTTGGATTCATTTCAGGTTGGAACTGATACATGATTTGGGGATTCATTTATATTAACCCCAGGTGTCTGATGTAGAAGCATCTTGGGTCATTGGAAATCTTGCTCAACCAAAAAGATGTTTTTTTTGTTCTTTAGTTTTTTTGGAGACTGCTCAGGAAATACTCTATTGCTCGGGTTCTGTTGCTTGGGAATGCTTTTCTCTATCACTCAGGTTCTATTGCTTGGGCATGCTTGTCTCTATTGCTTGGGTCTATATCTCGGGAAAGCTTGTTATTTTCCTGTTTCTCAGGTTTCTCTTCTAATGCTCAGGTTCTGTTTCCTATTACTCGGGGTGTTCTTTGCCTAAGTCACTCTGTTGCTCGGTCAACCTTTTCCCGAGATACTTATTTTGGAGTTGGATCTAGTGGCCGACTTCTTCACTTATTTTTAATGGCTTAATATATTTGGGGTCTCTGATTGGGATATGTGTGGACCTAAATCTGGGTCTCACTTATGGATTTGAGTGCCGACCTCTCTTGGTGGACTCTTGTATATATTTTTTTTTTTGTTCTTAGTTTTAAGGCAGTGCTTAGAGTTATTTTAGAGCATGATAGATTGGATATAAGATTGAGATTTGAATTATCTATAAGCAGGTCTATGACCTCACATGTATGAAGATCATATTGTAATTCATTGAATATATATGGCCAAAACTGGGAAGGCCTTACAGCTTGACATGTAATGATTTTGATCAATTAATGAAAATGGATCTCTATTGTTTCTTCTCTCACTATGTTGTTTTGGCTTCCGCATTAGTTCTACAAGGTAGTTTGGTAGTTGGGAGAGCCTTTGGCCTTGTCTACAGCCCCTCCTTGCATCATGATCAGAGGGAAACTAAGGTCAATAAGATGGGACCTCCTTAGATCATGACCACCTCCGTTCAATGGTCTTGGTACTCAGTTTGAGGTAGAGACATGGCTCATTATGTTGGATCAATGTTTTTCTATGCAACAGTTTGATACCAATGTCAGAGCGAGGTGTGCTATCATGCACCTCAAGGGTTTTGCATCCACATGATGGAAGGTTGAGGAAGATAAGATAGGGCTTAGCATGAAAACCACCACTTAAGAATTATTTCTTGAGAACTTTCATGAGAATTTATTATTAGGCCAGTGGCAGCAGTAGCAGACAAATGAGTTCCATAATCTGCAACAATTATTTATGATAATTAAAGAGTATGAGCATCAAAATTTTGAGTTGAAGCTATATGCAAGATTTATTGATAAGTCTCCACTGATAGTTCAACATTTCATTAGGGGGCTTAATACCCACATTATTGGGGGAGTCAAGGTTTTCAAACCTAAGACCCTCAAGGAGGCAGTCAATAAAACTACTCTAGTAGAGAAAAAATCATAATTTTTGTCATCGTGGTCAGATGGGTGTTTAGAATGGGGGATCTTCTTTTTATTCAGGGTTCAGAGGTAATCAGAATCAAAAAATGAAGGTTCTATATCCTCTAGCTCAGAGTGGCGGTTCTCAATCAAAGAGATTCCACAAAATTTAGTGCAACAAGTGTAACTAGTCTAGTCATCCAGCATATAGCTGACATTCAATAGCTAGTAAAGGCAGTTATCAATAGTCTAGTGTACCCTCCCTTGGGAGAGGTTATGGTAGGGGTGGTGGTTGCTTCACTTGTGGTCTATTTGGACACATTGCAGTGGATTGTCCTTAGTATACACCACAGTTTTTAGGGCAGAGGGCCACAACTTCTAAGCCTAGAGTAGGAGATTCATGTAGATCTCATGGGGTATTTTCAGCTCTGGATCATCTCCAGGTAGAGCACCAGGGAACAATGATAGAAACTTTGGGTGCTACTATAGGTATTTATCTTTCTATCTTATTTGATTTAGGAGCTACAAATTCTTTTATATCTCCTTTTCTAGTAGAGCAATGTGTGCTTGTGGAAGTAAAGAAGGACATAAGTTGGAAAGTAGAGTTAGCCTCTGGGGAAAGGGTACCAATAGATTCTCTAGTGCATAAGTGTGAGTTGAACATGGGTAAATTCACCACCTTGGTGGATCTCCATGTGATTCCTTTGGGATCATATGAATTTTTCCTTAGAATGTATTGGTTAGGATATAGTGGATTCAACATTTATTATATATAAAAGATTATTAGATGCAAGGATGGTGTTGGAAAGGACATTGAGATTTTGGGTATTCAATGTCTTATTTTCCTCCATATGATTTCTTCCATGCAAATCAAGTGAAGCATGCGAAAGGGTTATCAAGTTTTTATTATATATATGAATGATATAGATGAAGTTAAGATAGAGGACAAGACTCTTAAACATCCTATTCAATAGGAATTTATAGATGTCTTTCCGAGTGATATCTTGGGTATGCCACCAAAGTGTGACATAGATTTCTATATTGACCTCATTCCAGGAGTAGAGCCTATTTCTAGAGCTCCTTACCAAATGACCACTCAGAAGTTGAGTAAACTATGACTTGATTTAGAAGATCTTTTGGAAAAGGGTTGCATTGGACCTAGTGTTTCACCATGGGGAGCACCCATACTCTTCATTAAGAATAAGGATGGATCTTTACACTTGTGCATTGACTATAGACAATTGAACAAGGTAACAATCAAGAAAATGTATCCTCTGCCAGGGATTGATGATTTATTTGACTAGATTAAGGGATCCAAGGTGTTCTATAATATAGATCACAAGTCAAGATATCATCAATTTCATATCCATGATGCATATATTTAGAAGATTGCATTCTGTACTGGCTATGGACATTTTGAGTTCACAATAGTTCCCATTAGATTGATGAATTCTCCACCAGTTTTCATGTGCTTGATGAATGGAGTATTCCACTCTTATCTAGATTGATTTTTTCATGTCTTCTTGTATGCCATATTGATATATTCTAAATCTCAAAAGAGCACGAGGAACATATGTGATAGGTTTCAAAATACCTTTAGGAAAATTAGTTGTTTGCCAATGCAGAAAAAGGTAAATTCTTTCAGTCAAAAGTTTAGTACCTAGGCCATGTTTGATGACAAGTAACTGATTGAATGTTTGATAACGTTAAGTTGAAGATGATGCAAGACATTAAAATAGTTAATGGTTTGTATTGTCATTGATGTCAACTTGATATCATCTATATGGTCATGTACATAATGCCAAAGACTTCAGAGAATCAATGGAATAGAGATTATGCTTTCATCAATGCAAAAAAGTCAAGTATTCACTAAGTGACAGACAACACCAACAGAGTGCACACCATCGGTAAAGGAAAAGAAAAAGTCATAGTGATGCCTGATGAGTAGAAGATAGTGTTGCATGATGAAGCAAAATCTTATGATGCCTGATGGATGGAGATCTTGAAGCTAACTGGAGTTGCACCAACGAAACTGATAGTTGTCACCAATGACTAACTGCAGAGTTGACCGACAAAACAGAGAGTTCAGAAAATGAGAAAATATCTAGCTGGCAGAGCTTAAGGATAGAATTAACTGGTTGTTTTATTCTCCCAAAGTTAAGTAATTGATTTAAAGAATATTTTTACAGTTGGAAAGAAGATGACTATGAGATAAATCAAGAGTTAAAGTCATAAATCAGATTGGCTGGACTATTTTTCACACCAAGAATCAAGAATCAAGAATCAAGAATTAAGGAACATCATGTCTATATAAGAGACAAGCATAATTTATTTCCGTAATCATGAACAATAAAATACATAGAAGGGGAGTGAATAGAAAGAGGATGCTGAAGAGAAACTGGTGAAGGATAACTTCATATAGTCCTGATCAATCAAGCTGAAGGAGAGCTAAAGAATTCTGCAGACACCGACGAACAGTGAAGCACAAAATCACAGAGAAGAAAGTGTGGAGCACAAAGAATTGAATTGATACATTGATTAGAGAGGTATTGTACTTAAATATATCTAAAAATATACAATTCAAGTTGCATTAGAAACAGGTCATGATGTTTCATTTTAACCATTGAAGCATCAAGTCTCTTGATAGAGAAAGACTTAACCATCTTCTATAATTGAGGTATATCCTAATAGATTGCCAAAAAGGTTGATTCATGAAAGTAACATTGAATTTACATAAAGCCTATTGACAGCCGAAGAAGAAGGTTGATTCAAGGATGGTAGCAAGATTTTCCTAAAGCCTATTGATAGTCTAAGAAGGAGACTGATTCAAGGATGGTAGCAAAATAGATGCCAGATACTAAGTGACAACCTATGTATAAAATCCTCTAACAAGGTTGCACTTAACAGTGTGTTTGTAACCTTTAACAGGGTTGTCTCCTAACAGGGCTCACTTTAGAAGAGTGAAAATATGGGGTACCGGTCCCAGTGGTTTTTACCCTTACCAGGGTTTCCATGTTAAAATCCATGTGTTATGTGTGTATGGTTTATTACTTTATTGTTTTACATTTCACATATGTATTTTTGGATTTATTGGTATACTCTTCATATTTATTGAGTATCGGTAAATAGTTTTGCTACTTATTTATTATCAAGGAGAATAAGGACAAACAAGGTAAATCAACAAACAATTAATTATTATAAGTATTTCATGGCATGCATCTTGTAGGGACTTAATAATTTGAGGTGTATTGATTGGTGGTTAAATATTAAAGGATAAATTTTTGAGGCCATTGATTCACTCCCCCCTCTCAGTTATTACTAACAATTGGTATCAGAGATTGTGTGCTTAGAAGGAAGGTTTCAAGACCTAAGTAAAGATCACAAGATGAACAGACGAGATGTACCCAAGTTGAACAAAGACAACTTTGCTTCATGGAAAAGTAGGATAAGACTCCACTTATCAGGTATTGGTAATGATGTTACTCAATACCTAGATACTAAATATTTGT
This sequence comes from Thuja plicata, assembly GCA_018584345.1. Classification (NCBI taxonomy): domain Eukaryota; kingdom Viridiplantae; phylum Streptophyta; class Pinopsida; order Cupressales; family Cupressaceae; genus Thuja; species Thuja plicata. Next base: position 3,259,878 of record MU226909.1, read on the forward strand.
TTCTTATAGGACCATTGATAGTAGATCAATTAAGAGTGAAGCATGAGCATAATTGCATGGTTATAGAGCTTTCTTCCCCACTCTCTGATGCTAAATTGGAAGATGTCAAGGATTACACAACTACAAAGAAAATGTGGGAAAAACTGAAGCTTGTACATGGAGGTGATACAAATGTTCTAAGAGCCAAGGAAGAAATCCTTAGAGGAAAGTTTGATGATCTCAGAATGAAAGAAGGTGAACACAACACATAGTACAACACAAGAATAAAAGTAGTCAATGCTATACGAGGTGTTGGAGGTACACTTGAAGAGGAGATAGTGGTAAGTAAAATCTTAAGAATATTATTACCTATATATGCTATTAGAGTTTCTGCTATTTAAGAAATGAGAGCAGTAGCAAACAATACAGTTACTCTTGATAGCTTAATTGGTAGACTGATTTCATTTGAGATGAATAAATTTGACAATAGTTTCTTACCAAGTTTAGAGTCTGCATTTAAGTCTTCTATGAAAATATAAGCAAATCCAATCATAGATGCTCATCTAGAAGGGAAACTGAAAGTGAAAGTGAAGAAGAAGATCTAGATGAAATAGAAAAACTTATGGCCAGAAGAATATAGAGAGGCAAAGGTAAATACAAAGGCAAGTTACCACTTGTATGATTTAATTGTAAAGATATTGGACACTTTGCTGCAAGATGTCCTAATAGAAGAAAAGATGATAGAAGTGATGATAGATCTTTTGAGAAGAAATCTGATAGAGGTGATAAAAAAGATTACAAAGGTTACTGACAATCAGAAAGAAAGGATACCCGAGACTACAAGGATAAAGGAAAGAAGGCTAGCTACCTAGCTTCTTGCAAAGATGAAGATACTGACACCGAACTAGATGATGACATCGAGATAGTATTTGTAGCTATGAAGGATGATTCAGATGAAGATGAAAGGTATGAAGAAACTGCACTCATATATAAGGTTAGTAAGAATGATATCTGGATTATAGATAGTGGCTACACTCACCATATGACTGGTGACAAAGTAAAATTTAATACTTTTGAGTATTGTAACCACCTGAATTTGGTCTATTTCAACTATAGACCCTATTTTCCCTAAGTGTGATCACACCCTTGAATTATGTCCAAACGACCCTGTTACTGCTTGGCATAATTCTTTTAATCAATTTAATATCCTAGGTGATTTTTATCACTGATTTATATTAACTATTATAGTCATACAATTCAAATCAATTTTGACCAATC
>MU226909.1:3280348-3299172 GCA_018584345.1 Thuja plicata
CCCGTTGCTAGGCTAGAAGGAGTAAGAATACTACTTGCTTATGCTGCATATAAAGGATTCAAAGTATATCAAATGGATGTCAAGTCAGCATTCCTAAATGGAATACTTGAAGAAGAGGTATACATTGGACAACTAGAAGGGTTTGTGGATCCAAACAAGAGGAACATGGTATGTAGAATTCACAAAGCCTTGTATGGATTGAAACAAGCTCCTAGAGCCTGGTATGAATGACTTCATTCTTATCTAATAAGTATTGGATTCATAAGGACTAGTGAAAATAATAATCTTTATTTGAAAGAAGATACTGATGCTAACACTTTGATTGCTAAAATATTTGTTGATGACATCATATTTGGAGGCAATGATATGCTATGCAAATCATTTGCTGATGAAATGAGCAAAGAGTTTGAGATGTCTATGTTTAGAGAGATCAAGTTCTTTCTTGGTCTACAGATCATTCAACAAAGTGAAGGTATTTTCATTACACAATCCAAATACATCAAAGAGGTCCTGAAAATATTTAAGATGGAAGATTCCAAACCTGTTGGAACACCAATGGCTACTGGATGAAAATTAACAAAGGAAGACAAGAAAACAGAGGTAAATCAGACTTTGTACAGATCAATGATAGGAAAACTCATGTATGTTGTACACACTAGACCAGATATTGCACATGCAGTAGGAATGCTTGCTAGATTTTTTGCTAACCCCAGGGAATCAAATATGACTGCTATGAAAAGAATTCTAAGATATTTGAAGAATACTAAGGAATTTGGCTTATGGTATAGAAGAGAAGGAAAATTTGAACTAAAAGTGTTTACCGACGCTAATTGGGTTGGAAATCTTGATGACTGGAAGAGTACAACTAGAGGAGCATTCTTTATGGGTGACAGACTTGTCACATGGATTAGCAAAAAGCAAGGATGCATCTCTCAGTCTACTGTAGAAGTAGAATATGTTGCTGCTACTACAAACTGCTCAAATATTGCATGGATCAAATAGTTGCTGGAAGGTATGCATATGAAGATCTCAGGACCAGTGATTATCTATTGTGATAACACTAGTGCAATAAACATTTCCAAGAATCCAGTCATGCATGCAAAGACTAAACACATTGCAATCAAGTATCATTATTTAAGAGAAAAAGTTCAAGAAAAAAAGGTGATGCTTGAATATGTGCAATCAAAAGAACAATTGGCTGATATCTTCACCAAGCCACTGCCCAAGGATACATTTGAGTACTTGAGAAAGAGACTAGGGGTCAAACCCTTGTCTACAAGTCAATAAAGGAATGAAGATTGCATCAACCTATATATTATCAGAATATAATTCATGTTGATGCAAGCAAAAGATGAACTTCAAAGCTACATCTATATACAAAAAGGTATATATCAGAACTGAGCACCAGAGCATATTGTTGTATTGTTGATGGATAAGGGAAATTAAAGGAATATATTATGGATAGAAGAAAATAGTTGTTTGACATAAATTTTAGATATTTGTATCAGGAAGTGAGTGTAGAGATTGAATTAGGGAGACCTTTAGAGGGTAGATTTGCAGGTTATGTTCTAGAGATAGATGGTCTTTTGCATCACATGAGCCAAATATATGTACCCCCATCAGATGATCTTCATACATTGATTCTATCTGAGGCTCATCGTGCACCTTACTTGACACATCCAGGTATTAAGAAGATGCATGCAAATCTTAGACAACTTTATTATTGGTCCGGTATGATATATGACATTGTTGATTTTGTGGCAAGATTTCTAGAGTGTTAGAGGGTTAAGGTAGATCACCAGCATCTAGCAGGGATTTTATAACCTAATCTCATTCCATCATAGAAATGGGATATCATCTTGATGGATTTCATCATGGGTTTGGCTATGAATCCTCACAGATATGATGCTATCATGGTCACTATTGACCGGTTGACCAAGGTGGCACACTTTTATCCTATGAGAGAATCCTATACAAAACATTCAGTGGCTAGAGTCTTTATGTAGGAACTTGTGAGACTATGTGGTATTCCCTGGAGGATTATATGAGATAGGGATCTAGTATTCACTTCTGCATTTTGGACTTTATTGCAGGATGATCTGGGAGCACAACTAAATTTCAGTTCATCATATCATCGTGAGATTGATGGTCAGACAGAGTGGGTCAATCAAGTATTAAAGCATATGTTGAGGATGTATGTCATGGACAAATAGACTCAGTAGGAGGATTATCTATATTTGGTTGAGTTTTCTTATAACAATGGTTACCATAGCTCTATTGGTATGTCACCTTTTTAGGATTTGTATGACCATCCTTCTCGTACACCTTTGAGTTGGGATAGGCTAGAGGATCATATTCTACTATGTCCTTAGATGCTTTGAGATATGGAGCAGCAGGTAGAGCACATTCAAGATCATTTAATAATAGCCCATGATAGACAAAAGAAGTATGCAGATGATTATAGAATGGATAGACAGTTCACAGTTGGTGATATGGCATTCTTGAGAATGCATCCATGGAAGAGTTTGATCCATTATGGAAAGGGTTCAATGTTGGAACCTCATTTTTTAGGCCCTTTTGAGATTCTTGAGAGGATAGGACAAGTTTCTTACCATCTTGCATTGCCACCCAACTTGGCCCGCATTCATGATGTTTTCCTATTTTAGTTCTTAGATAGTATATTCCAGATGTGACACATCTTATTGACTGGAATGCCTTATAGTTAGAGGATGGGAAACTGGCTTTGGATCTCATTTTCATTCTAAAATAATGGGATTTGGCCCTCAGGGATCATACCATAGAGAAGGTAAGGGTCAATGGGACCCCTCTGATGATTCATAAGTGACTTGGGAGGACACAGTGAGATTACATGATTTATATCCCTACATGTTTCTAGGCTTCCCGGAGTAAGCCTTGTTAACAACTGATGGTAATGGTGATGAAGACCGGGTTTCAGAAGAATACAAAAAGAAAGTAGAATGATTAGATCAGTTGTTATTTTTTCATTGATGTCAAGCAATTGATTTTTGGTTTGTATTAAGATGCCATATCAATCAGAGAGGAACTCAATTGGGCATATAATAAAGATTAGACAATGATAAGAGATTATTGATATAATTGTTTCTTACTTAACATATGATTTTTTTAAGTCAGTAAAGTAGAAAGGTCAAGTCGATAAAGCAAACAACCTAGTTACCAAGCAGTGAAGTGTTTGTCAATCAAGCAGAGAAAAGACAGTTAGCGAGCGAAGTTGAAAACCAAGCAAGGTTAGTTACCGAGCAAGGTTGGTAACTGAGTAAAGTTAGATACTTAGTGAAGATATTCACCAAAGTCACCAAGAATGGTAAAAATCATGAAAAAATATTGAATACAAGGAGAAGAACGAATTTAATGCAAAGACACATAGATCAAGAAGTTTCTAAGCACAAAGAAGAAGTTTTTTTCAAGATCTACGGTCATAAAAATTCAAGTTCAAAATCAGTGATGTATATTACGCAGAAAAATAAAGTTGTGAGTTCCAAGGAAAAGTGCAAGTCACGAGGCACGTTTAACTACTTAACCAAGTTGCACATACATTGAATCAATTCATTTGAGAAGATCGGATGGCTGAGTGCAATTGAGGGAAAACCTAACCAATAGGATTAAGAGGAAAAACAAAGGCCTTTATATTTATGAAACTGTATGTTTATAAAGAGTTGCTGGCAAAGTAATAAGTGGAAGAGCTACCGAGCAGAGTAGTGAAAGAGTTGGATAACTAGTTTGGAGGAGAGACTGATGATTTGATGAGTTGTAGATGCTAGTAAGTTTTAGAGAGAAAACAAAGGATCCGATCAAGAAAAATATAGTTCCAGAATCACAGGTCACATTAGTACACTGTTTCTTACTAACATTTGTAAGAGAAAATCTCTTAACCGAGTATACCTAACAAGTCTTTTTGTAAACCCTTCAGAAAGGTAACATTCTAGGATGAGTGTTTAAGCCCTCTAACTAGGCCACTCCTAACAGGGTGAAGATCTTAATAGGTCTAAAGTAAATTTCCTAAGAGAGTCACATCTAATAAATGTGCATTGCAATCTTTAACAAGATTGGCTCTTGACCGAGCATACTTCACAAGAGTATTTATTTTTGTGGGTGACAATTCCCATGAAGGTTTTTCCCAAATTGGGTTTCCTCATTAAATCTTGTGTTACATGTGATTCTTGATAAATGTGAATTTTATTTTTTTAAGTTATATTCTTTTGTCAAGTTTGTGAAGAGTTTTCAAGTTTTGGTTGTTGTTGTTGTTTGATTCACCAAGCTGAATCATAGGTTTAGATTTAAGTTTTAAGGCTCAATATTTTCTGATTCACCCCTCTCAGTCAACCATCTTTAGTAGGATAAACCAACAATTGGTATCAGAGCTAGTTCTTTGAGAAGATAAGTTTAAAGGTACTTGAGCTAAATCCCTGAAGATCTAAAAGAGGGAAGCACTGAAGTTGAATCAGAATAACATTTCTACATGGAATAACAGAATGAGGCTTCACATATCTGGTATTGGAGATTATGTACTGGATCATCTTGACAATGAGTACTCACCTCCACTATTTGGTCCTCTAACACTTAAGAAGATAAGAGAAAGAAAAGAACATACACAAGTGATGATAGGGATAACTTATACTCTCAACAACCTAGAGTTCAATGATTTAGAAGGTTGTACTACTGCTAAGAAGATGTGGGATATGCTTACACTAGTTTTCGGTAGAGATCAACATGTTTAGAAAACTAAGGCTGAAAGATTAAGAGGAAATTTAAATAAGGAGAAACCATTACTACTTATGGCATGATAGTAAAGGAGATTTCTATTGCAATTAGAGGTGCTAGTGGAAACATTAATGAAGATGATGTTTACAATAAAAATTCTTAGAACACTCCTACCTATCTATGCCATCCATGCATTTTATATTGAAGAGCTGAGATCCATTCCACAGATGGTTGTAACTTTGGATGTCACAATCGGTAAGCTAACTACTTTTGAGCTAAATAATTTTGATAATAGTTTACCTACTACTTCTAAGATTTAATCTACATTCAAATCATCCTTGACTATTGGGAAGTCTAGAGATTCTATACCTAGTGATGGATATGCAACTAGTGATAGTGAAAGGTTTCATAGTTGTAAGAGTGAGCTTGAAGATCTATATGCTGAAGATGAAAAGAATGAAGCTGAATTTGAAGCACTATTGGCTAGGAGACTACCAAGAGGTAAATGAAAGTACAAAGGTAAGATACCTTTGAAATATTTTTCATGCAACAAGATTGGTCACATAGCTTCTAACTGTCTTGACAATAATGAGAAGAGAGATACCAGAGACAACAACAAGACTGAGAATAGATTTAGAAGAGTCAGAGATTTCAAGAAAAAAGGAAAGAAAGCATGCTACATTGTTGAAGGAGGTTCATCTAATGATGACACCGATGAAGATGAAATAGAGGTTGTTTATGTTGCTATTAAAGATGAATCTGATGAAGAGAGGTACATTGAAGAAAAGACCCTAATATCACAGGCAAGTAAAAATGATACATGGATTATAGACAATGGTTGCTCACACCACATGACTAGTGATACTGACAAGTTTATTACTTTGAAAGATCATAATGGTGGAAGTGTTAAATTTGGAAATGATGCCCCATACCCTGTAAAAGGAAAAGGTTATATAGTTCTACTAAATAATACTAAGTATGATGATGTCTATTGGGTTGAAGGCTTGAAATGCAAATTTTTGAGTGTGGCATAGTTAAAAAATAGTGGTCACTGGGTGGAATTTCAAAACAAGAAGGTTAAAGTATTTGATCAGAAGGGAATTTTGATTGCTATCAGAGGTCAATCTAAAGGTAAATTATTATACCTTGATACAACCATAAAGAGTTGTCTATTTTCTAAAACTAAAGATGTATGGCTATGACACAAAATATTATGTCAAGTTAATTTTGACAACTTAATCAAAGTACATAAGAAGAACAAACTAAGAGCTCTATTGAGTCTAGACAAACCTGAGAATGTAATGTGTAAAGGATGTCAAGTAAGTAAGATGACTAAATCAAGATTTACAAGCAAAACCTATACTACATAAGGTATATTGGAATTAGTACACACCAACCTATGTGGTCCCGTGAGAGCATAGAGCTACTATGGAGATAAATACTTCATATTTTTTGTTGATGATTATTTAAGAATGATGTCGATTATTTTTAAAAAAGAAAAATTTGATGCTTTTCAAATGTTTAAGTGGTACAAGGCTAAAGTTGAAAAATAAATAGGGAGATAGATGAAATTTATGAGATTTGATAGAGGTGGAGAGTTTACATCTGATGAATTTACACTCTTCTACAATGAACATGGTATAAAGAGGCAGATGTATGTACCAAGAACACCACAACAAAACAATATAGCTAAAATGAGAAACATATCCATTATGGATTGTACAAGAATATCGATGATTGAGAATGATATTTCTCAAACCTTCTGGAGAGAAGAAGTTAGTAATACTACCTATACACTTAACCAAGTCCAAAAAAATAAGGGAACTAACAAAACACCTTATGAGATCTGGTATGGACACAACCAAATGTAAGTTACTTCAAAATATTTGGAAGTAGGTGTTATATTCTTAAAGATGAAAGAGATGGAAAGTTTGACTCTAAAGGAGATGAAGGAATATTTTTGGGATATTCCACTAAAAGAAAAGCCTACAAATGTTTGAATAAGAGTACTAACAAAATTGTAGAAAGTGAAAATGTGAGGACTGGCAAATTTGTAGATAAGAATGATGAAGATAGCAAGAAGGAACCCGAGGATTATCAGAGATTTGTTTATGTACAAACTAATATTCTTGACACCCTACCAAAAGAAAAAACCGAGGAAGAAGATGAGTAGAGAGTGCTTCCACCGAATGATGGAAATGAAGAGATACCAACGGCTACCAAGCCCATATTAGCAAAGTATGTAAATAGACACGACTCACCGAGAAAAATCATCGGAGATAAGATTGTTGAAGTTCTAACAAGAAGAAAGGTAAGAGAAAACACATGTTTAATATATGAACTTGAACCGAGAAAAGAAAAAGATGCTTTAGAAAGTGAAGATTGGAAGAAAGAAATAAAGGAAGAGATAGATCAAATTCAAAATAATAATACATGGACTTTGGTACCGAGACCAAAAGATAAGAATGTAATCAGTACTAAGTGGATTTTTAGAAATAAGCTAAATGAGCATGGTAATGTAATCAGAAATAAGGAAAGATTAGTTTGCAAGGGGCATGCACAAGAAGAAGGAATTGACTATGGTGAAAATTTTGCACCTATTTCTAGATTAGAAGGAGTAAGGATTCTACTAGAATATGTAACTTTCAAGGAATTCAAAGTTTATCAAATGGATGTTAAGTTTGGATTTCTCAACGGTATTCTTGAAGAGGAAGTATATATAGAAAAAGATGAAGGATTTGCTGAGAATACGAACTGAGACATGGTATGCAAATTGCACAAAGCATTGTATGGCTTGAAAAAAGCACCCCAAGCATGGTATGAGAGACTGCACTCATATCTAATAAAGATAGGATTTCAAAGAATAAGTGACAACAACATTGTGTATCTGAAATATGATAGTAATAACAAGGTTTTAATTGCTGAGATATTTGTTGATGACATTATATTTGGAGGCAATGACACATTGTGCAAATATTTTGTTGAGGAGATGAGAAAGGAGTTTGAAATGTCTATGATTGGAGAGATTAAGTTCTTTCTTGGAATTCAAATTCCACATGTAAAGGATGAGATCTATATTACACAAGAAAAATATAAGGAGATCCTAAAGACTTTTGGTATGGATGACTAAAAACCGGTTGGAACATTGATGGTTACTAGCTAAAAATTATCTAAATAGGATGAGTCACAAGAAGTCAATGAGACAGTCTACTAATCCATGATTGGTAAGTTACAATATGTAGTGCACAATAGACTTGATATTTATCATGTAGTAGGAATTGTTGCAAGGCTTTCTTCTGATCCAAAGGAAACACATATGTCTACAGTCTAGAGAATTTTAGATATATGAAAGGGACTGAATATTTTGGCCTACTATAAAATAAAGGAGGAGACTTTGACTTAAAAGTCTATACTGATGCTGATTGGGCTAGAAACATTGATGATAGAAAGAGTACAAGCAGAGAATCATTATTTTTAGGAGAAAGACTAGTTACATGGCTAAGCAAGAAATATCATTGTATATGACAGTCTACTGTCGAGGCTTAGTATGTTGCTGCAGCTATGAATCATGCAAATATTGTGTGGATCAAACAACTACTAGAAGGTATGCAAGAGGAGATCACAAATCCAGTCACTATTTATTGTGACAATACAACTGCAATAAACATATCAAAGAATCCAGTAATGCACTCAAAGACCAAGCACATATCTATCAGAGTATCACTACTTGAGAGAGAAAGTACAAGATGAGCTTGTAATATTGGAGTATGCAAATTCAAAAGAACAACTTGCTGAAATTTTCACCAAGCCACTATCGAAGGATGATTTTGAGTATCTCAGAGGTAAACTAGGGGTCCTACCCCTATCCAACATTCATTAAATGTAAGAGGGCATGTTGCATCAATTCTAGAACACATTAGAATATCTGAATTTTGAGTTTATGCTGAGTGATGACACTTTAGGTGATGCCTAAAGTTGTGAAAGGAATTACATATGCAAAGAAGAAATCAGTACATGAAAGGTATGATTCACTACCTACACAAGATTTTGGGAGAATGGATCTTTGGAATTGTTATCAAAGAGGGAGAAGTATGTAATTGATCAGTATGTAATTGATGACTCGACAATGGGGAAATAAGAAGAAGGGAGAAGTAAGTACAAAGGAGAAGCAAGTGAAGAATACAAGTAAAGGAGACTACATGAAAAAGGGAGAATGTAACAGAAGGCAAAGAGGAAGAACAAGCTAAGAGGGAGAAGAGATAGTACATAGAGATCAGAGTAAAACCATCATCAATTAATAGTGTTTCCATCAATGCCAAAGAAGGAGATTGTTAACCAACTTATGGTAATGGTGATGAAGACTGAGTTTCAGAAGAATACAATAAAGTAGAATGATAAGATCAGTTGTTATTTTTTCATTAATGTCAATAAATTTATTTTTGGTTTATATTAAGATGCCATATCAAGCAGAGAGGAACTTAATTGGGTAGATAATAAAGATTAGACAATGATAAGGAACTATTGATATATGTGTTTCTTACTTAAAATTTTATGTTGTTAAGTTGGTAAAGCATAAAGGTCAAGTTGGTAAAGGGAAAACCCTAGTTACTGAGCAGTGAAGTGTTTGTCAGTCGTGAAGAGAAAAAAGTTATCGAGCGAAGTTGACAATCGAGAAAGGTTAGTTATCGAGCAAGGTTGGTAACCAAGAGAATTTATATACTGAGTGAAGTTATTCACCGAAGTCACCAAGCATGGAACAGAGTATGAAAAAAGTTTGAATACAAGGAGAAGAATGAATTTAATGCAAAGGCATGTAGATCAAGAAGTTGCCAAGCATGAAGATGAAGTCTTTTGCAAGATCTACGATCATGAAAAGTCAAGTTCAAAATTAATGATGTAGATAAAGCAATAAAATAAATTTGTGAGTTCCAAGAAAAAGTGCAAGTCATGAGGCACAATTATTTGCTTAACCGATTTGCACATACATTGAATTGGTTCATTTGAGAAGGTCAGATGGCTAAGAGCAATTGAGGGAAAACATAACCAATAGGATTAAAAGGAAAAACAAAGGCCTGTATATTGATGAGTCTGTATGTTTGTATAGAGTTGCTGGAGAAGTAATAAGTTGAAGAGCTATCAAGAAGAGTAGTGAAAGAGTTGGATAACCAGTCCAGAGGAGAGACTAATGATTTGATGAGTTTTAAGTGCCAGTAAGTTTCAAAGAGAAAACAAAGGATCTGATCAAGAAAAGTATAGTTGCAGAATTATAGGTCACATTAGTACATTGTTGCTAACTAACATTTGTAACAAAAATATCTTAACCAAGTAGACCTAAAAATTCTTTTTTAAACCCTTGAGAAAGGTAACATTCTAGGAGGAGTGTTTAAGCCCTCTAACCAGGCCACTCCTAAAAGGGTGAAGATCTTAACAGGTCTGAGGTAAATCCCTTAAAAGGGTCACATTTAATAAATGTTCATTGTAATCTTTAACAGGATTGGCTCTTAATCGATCATACTTCAGAAGAGTATTTCTTTTTGTGGGTGACAGTTCCCACATAGGTTTTTCCCAAATTGGGTTTCCTCATTAAATCTTGTGTTACATGTGATGATTGATAACTATGAATATTATTTGTTTAAGTTATATGATTTTATCAAGTTTGTGAAGAGTATTCAAGTTTCAATTGCTGCTATTGTTTGATTCACCGAGAATCAGAGGTTTAGATTTAAGTGTTAAGACTCAATATTTTCTGATTCACCCCCCCTTCTTAGTAAACCGTCTTTAGTATGATAAAGTAACAAGCCTAATATAAGGGGGATGAATGTAGTTCCCACCCTTAGTTGCTTTTTTTTTATTTTATTAAACTCATTTAGGCCACTTTTATGTGTGTGTTGGCTATTCTAATTTTATTTATAGTTAATAATGTATAACATTTCATTGGATTTCAGTTAGTAGGAACCATGGATTTTGTGTGATTTTATGTGGTTACAGTTAGACTTATGGTTAATTTTGTGATGTTTATCTCATAGTATGATGACATTTATGATTATGGATTACTCACAATACTGACACTATATTTGTATGCACATGGATCATATCTATGCTTTAACTTTTTGTATAATGTGATTTATATGGTAAGAGGTGGAGTCATATTCACTTGCATGTGAGACCCACATGATGTACCATTCTCAAACATTTTTTGTTACATATTATATGTATGCACATATTTGTCTTTGTGATGATAAGATTCACAGGTACCAGGCATCATCTTTCCTGAATTGACAGGAGTGAGCGTGCCGTTTCACAACATCAATGGTAAGAGGGGGGAGATAACAAACAGGTCCAAAACCACAACTTAAACCACTTATTTTCCTGAAATAGTGGACAAGATTCTTTGTTTTTACCCTTTGAATCCATCAAGGTGACATGAATTCGAGAACATTCCCTTTTGCTTGAGTTTTGTTTATTTGACTTTGACGGGTTTTCAAGTTTGTATGCCTAGTTTGAGGTGATATTCTTGTTAGAATATAATATAGTTTAATTATGTTTATTAAATGGTAGATTTATTAAATCTTTTTAATTATAGGAATAATAAATAAGAGGGTATTTAATTAATGAAAATTAATTAAATACATTTATTATTAAAAATATTTAATTAAAATGCCTAAATTTTATAATAGAGGGTTTAATAAATTATTAAATCCTAAATTGGAATTAAAGTTGAGTCGATTGAGGATAATGAATAATTATTAATAGAATCAAATATTTTAACTCAAAAGTCAAGTTGAGTTACTTTTGAGCCTTGGGGTTAGTTTAGAAACCCTAGGTTAAGTATTTGTTTTCTATTTTTAGGAATTTTTTGGTTCATTATTGGTAGAACAGGTTTTGGGAGAATTTGAGCTCTGGTTTTGAGAAGGAAGAATTTTTGAAAGCTTAGGAGTATCTTGGAAATATTGATTCTTCTGGATTGGATCCGTGGTTTCAGATTTGTGGTGATTCTGAGGTAGGATCTTAGATCTGTTATTTGTTTGTCTTTATCTTGGAATAAATCTTTTATTTGTGAAATTTAGATTCATGCTTAAATCCAATTTTATTTGTAGAATAGATCTAGAACTCTTTCTCTGTATTCTTGGATAGAATATGAGTAGATTCATGGATTCAGTTTTGTAGAAAATGAGTTATAAAATCTAGATATGTGATTCTTAGAAAGATAAATTATTTTATTCTTGAAAAATTCTACATAACCGAATTTAGATGCACAAGCAGACTTAGAAAAACAAACCCATTGTTGTTTAAAGGAAAAGAAGAATGATGCTCCCTTAAAAATACATTTTTATCAAAAAAAGAGATTATTGTTGTTCTTGTTTAAAAAAAAAGAATATAAAAAATAAAAAATATAAAAATAAACCTATTGCTACTGTTCAGAATTGTGTTTTGATAGAAAAAATATTTTTTTTTTGAAAAAAAATAAAAAAATATATAAAAAGAATATTAAAATAATTTAAAAATGGAGGGTGGGGAGGGGGGGGGGAGGGGAGGGGGGNTGGGGGTTCCTTTCCCACCCCCAACAGCTAAAGCTGCCGTGACAACTATTGATGCTCATGATAGCCAAAGCTGCCTACGATAACTAATACTATCGTGACATCTTGGGGGGAGTGGGGCTCACGTTTCCCCTCCCCCAAATTAATATATAGTTTTGTTATTATTATTATTATTATTATTATTATTATTATTGTATTATCATTTTTTTATTTTTTTTATTTTTTTTAAGAAAATATAAAATTATATAATATTTGTTAAATAAAATAAATATTAATAAATAATTAATTTTTTTAATATGGATTAATATTTATTATTACGTTAATTATTAATCAATAATAATTATTAATTAGTAATTAATGTTTAATTTTCTTTTAAATTGTATTTTATTATGACTATTTCCCTTGTTAAATGTAGTTTTCTTTTTTAAAACATGGGGCATGAATTTCACTTAGTATGGTATTATAGTCAAATTAGACCCGAAGTTTACAAGAAAATTTATTAGAGTACTTGAGATTTATGAGTTGATTTGATGGTAATTACCTTTTTGGGCCTTTCTTATTTTGGTTATTGGGGAACTATGTTGGCTTTTAGGGAAATGTTACCAGAGGCTTGGGGTGTGCTTTATTTTGTCCTATTTTTTCTACACATTGTGAATAGTGTCAATTTGATCATCTTTACCCAATTGTATGTCTTAAGCTCAGGTGTAGGTGAACTCTTGATAGAGTGTTTTCTTTTTATTTTGGTTCAGGGACCAAAGTGTGTTCCTGATGGCTTTTTGGTGGAACTAAAATCTGACGATTATACCTTTATGGTACTTATGAGATTAATTATGACTATGAGATTAGGGTAGGTAATCTAAGTGTATAAGGGGACAGTGGATTGCAATGAGGGCCGAGACCCTAAGAGGTTGCCATAGTAACTCATTGTAAGTTACTTAACAAGTGATAACATAATACATTATATGTTTTAAAATGAATTAATAAGACATTTGTATTCCTCGTCCATGTATTAAGTGTTTTTTAGGCTAGGATGGGAGTAGGAGGAGATGCTTGATTGAGGTATTGCATAGTTAGTATCCTTGTCTATACAAGAGGTTACTGATTCCACATAGAGTCACTAGGGGACCAGAGTCCAGAGAGACTGACAGAGTAGCTCTAGAGTTGGCTCATGTGATGGCACTTCCCAATATACATTTTAGGTTTCCTACGTGTGTTGGTTTCCTCTAGGTTTATAGGTTTTTACCTGTATAGTTGAGTTGTACTTTTGTGATAGAGAGCTTTCATGATCCCTTGTTTAGTCATACTTTATGATTGGTTTGTATTTGAAAAATGAGTGGGATCTATTGTTATCTCCTCAGCATGGTGGGATTGTACCATTTAGTTGCCATGAGGACAAGTGGTAGTGATCCCTTTACCATTGAAGATCTTGACGTCCTTGTACCATTGTTGGATGATCTTTTAGCAATTGTACCTCTTATGCAACATTATTGGAGACTTTATCTTATCTTTCTTAGGTTGTTTATCATATCTTGTATTAGTATATCAGTTTTGGTACTTATGGAATAATGTATTGTACCTTGTGTTTGATTATTATTATATACCCGTGACTTTTGCAATAGATATTATTTCATTGGATATACCTTATGGTATGAGATGTAATTGTATAATTATTTATGAGATGATGCACTTGCTAATTATTGTGTATTTTTGAATATTTGTATTTAGTTATTAATTAATTCATGAGTAATTCCTATGTCAAGGAACTCTTGAGAATTGTAATCGATGTTAAGTTTACTTTTATGATCATGTTTTGTGTTTCACTGTAATTTCTTCCGCTTTATTGTTCATATTGAATGTAAACTATTACAAAAAATATTTTGTAAACTTAGCTTCATGTTGTAGGTTAATTTCTCTTGGTTTCCCTAGCGAGGTGTTACACATAGATAATATTGACCCACTCAAATATCTCCTTAGTAAAGCAACACTGATAGGAAGGCTGGCTAAATTGGTTATGATCTTTAGAAAATTTGATATAGAATTTGTTGACAAAAGAATAGTCAAAGGGAAATTTTAATAGAAGATCAGCTGGTCGATGCTCCTATACCATCAACTCATCCCATCTTGTCAGACTTTCCAAATGAGGCCATTTTCCTAATTGATACACCTACAAAATGACGTTTATACTTTGATGGGTCCTACACATAGAAGGGGGTCGGTGATGGAATATTGCTTTTCACACCTCAAGGTGACTCCACTCCCTGATCTTACAGGCTCAACTTTGAATGTACTAATAACATGGTAGAATATGAGATTCTTCTAATAGGTTTTAAGACAATAGTCCAATGTAAAATTAATTATGTGCATGTCTATGGAAATTCATAGTTAATTATTAACTAGGTTAATAATGAATACATGACTAAAGATAAAAAAACTAATACCATATAAGACAATGGTTGATGCTTTCAAGAAATATCTTGGTCACCTTATCTTGGAGAAAATTCCTAAAATATAGAACAAGGAAGTTGATGCAATGACAATATTGGGATCTATAATTGATATTATTGTAGATTATGGGTACATTCAAGATCTAAAACCTACAACAACACAGTTAGAGAACCGCAAAGCCTAAATTTTGCAATAAATCCCTTAGCCTCAAGAGAGAAAGCATAGGATAATGGAAATGCACAAAAAATAACAAAAAATGAAATTAATTTAAACACAAATGATATGTAAACTATATTTAGCTCCCTTGTTCTTCGCTTTCTTAATGCAATTTGTGGGCTCTATGTTTGTGCTCACTTGGACAACATAAGAATTCAAAGTATGCAGTTGTAAATGAGAATTAGCTCTATTTATATAGAAATTTTGGATTTCAATCAAGATTTTGTGATTGAGGAGATACCTCAAATAGATTGAGGAGTTAAACTCAAATTATTGGAGAGTTGAACTCAAAAGACTAATTAGCGAAGTGGGTGCATGACTGAGTTGATTGACTAGTATATCATTTGATTGTAAGTGAACTAAACTTTATTGGACAATTGACTAGATAAATTAGAGAGATGACTAAATTGATTGATTAGTCAACATAATAGATTGGTTAGAGAACTAGATAGATTGAATAGTCAGAAACGGTGATTGAATAGTCAGACTAAGACTTAGTGTTAGTTAGAACTAGAAGAATAATTCTAATTAAATAAATTAAGAAATTCATTTAATTACACATGTGGAATATAAATAAATAAATAAAATTTATTTATTTTTGAGAAAAATGAATTACTAGCTTAAACATTGTCTCTATTTAATATTAGGAGAAAATGATTAATTAATTGTAATTATTACATAAATTTAATAATAACAATGAAGAAGAAGAAGCGATGACTCTACTACGAAATGCAATTTTAGATGAACTTAGGAAGGCAGATAATTTTTTTTAGCAAAACTAAATACGCAATCTTGTAGGTCTCAAATGAATTTTCTTCTACATTTTTACATCAGATCAAGGCTCCCCTTCCTCACTCGAATGATAATCTTGGATGGAAAACTGTTAGATCCGAGAAGTCTAGAAAGGCCAAAGATAGGGCATCCCTTTCTTGGCGACTTCCTCTTTCTTTGCGTCCTTTCTGGGATTACCACTTCAAAAAATTTCATCTTCTACATAATATTGAGGAAGGTTACCTAAAAATGGCTTCAAAAATAACTCTCACTGAAAGTCTGCGAGGAAACCCTATAAAATTCAAAAATGTTTATATCAACAAAAATAACAAAAGGGTTTTCGCTACAACAGCCAAATGGAATCAGATTCAAAGGGCTACCATTTTTTCAATGGCCACAAGACAAATGTTAAACCCATGGTGGCTGAACAAATCATAAATTTAGGGAAAAAGCCTTCTGTCATTAATTTCTAAAGATAAAATCACCATTAATATTAATAATAAAACTATAGATGAAATGCGAAAGTAGTTCATGACCTACGAGATTTTTTCCAGATGGTGTGGCTTGGGGTCCCCTGGTGAAGTGGTAGCTGATTGGTTTCAAGAAAATTTTAAGGGCCAGGTAGGTATTACTGTGTTACCTGAAGGTTTCTTTTATATTAAATGTTATAATGTTAATATGAAAAATGCTTTTCTGACTGGAAAATCCCCTCAATATTTAGGGCATGATTTTAAATTCATAGACTGGACTCTGAATTTTAATCCCCAAGATATAAAATCTTTTAAGGTAGATAGGTGGATTATGCTTCCTAATCTCCATGTTGAATTAATGGATAAGGCAATTTTTAAGAAAATTGACAATCAATTAGGGGATTTTGTAGGATTTGAGGAAGATATATTATCATATTCTAACTATATGATATTAGTTAAGATGGATATTAATGTTAAGTATTTAAAATGCATAGAACTTAGAAAAAATAATATATCTTACAATATCAAATTGATATGTTTTAAAGGCTTGAATAACAATAAAATTGACCTAGACTGTGGTATGGAAACTCCCCAACCAGTAAAGCCTCCCAGAGCTAAGGAGGTCATCATTAGGTTCAATGATGTGGGGGTGGTTTGTTTTTGAGAAAAATAACCCTATGTGCTATAGACAAATGGAAGAAGTTTTAGAAGAAGGTGAGATTATAGAATCTTCAGAGATGAGCATTAAGGAGATTAATCTCCACAACCCTTCCAATGATGGAAGTAGTAAGGAAACAAATATGGTGGAGGTATTTTCGAAATCAGACAAGGGAGTAAATAATTCAACAGTTAACAATGATGGAAGGGACAATAATGGTAAAGAGGAATGAAAAAATATAGAAGGAGTAACATAATACATGGATCAAATGGAGAAAGATGCAGATGTCAGCTCTCTAAATATATTGAAGGAGCAATAGTACAACTTGGAAATTAACCCTAGGACTTCTCCAGATTCTGTGAATTGTTTAGAGGAAGATAGGCATGCAAATTTTGAGAAGGAGGTAGTACCAGATAATAAAGATAAAGTGGAAGAGGAGGTAAACATTCTAGTAAATTATCTCTATAATGAAGTCATCAAGTACCTTATAGAGAAATTTGTGGATGGAATAGTTGATGAGGAAGAATTAGCCCTACAAAAAAGATTGTTTATTGATAAAGTATTTGAAATTGATAAAATTCCTCCAAGATAAAAAAATAGAGGAAATTCTAGAAGATTTAAGGGTGTGTGCAGCAAGTTGTGGACCAAAAAGGGGGGTATAAGTGGACACAGCAAGTTGTGGACCAAAAAGGGGGGTATAAGTGGACACATTTTTTCTGAAATCGGGTAAACCTGGTCTTGGAATAGGCATTTGAGCTTCATGCACTTAAAATAAGATGTGTAAAAAATAAAAATTGTAGTAATCTGAATCTAGTTTCTAAAACACTAATGTTTTTTAAAAACCGATAAAATTAAGAGGGTCAAACCTCAAACGCACAAAAACATGTTCCTGATTTTTTTGGAAAAACATAACATAGCTATTTCCGTGCATGGTACAAAAGATATAGTTATATTCAATATTTTTTAAAATCCATTTGGTAGAATGATAGGTAAGAGTGAGATCTATAAGTTGTGTATTTTTTTGTAATTTTTGATGAGTATTTTTTTTCTGTGATTTTTTAAAGTGATCACATCCTGAAAATTTGGTACCTGTTTGTGCGCTAGGCATAACTTGCATCAAAATAATCGAAAATGTTTTTTTTTTTAAAGTGTATAGAATCAAGTGTAGAACAATAATATGTAATTTATTTGTAATTTTATTAAGTATATCAAAAGTTATTAAAAAAAATGGTAGACATATGTCTGTGAGGACAATCAAGACACTGGTAAAGAGAATTAAAGTTTACTATGATAATGTTGTCCAAAAATAGAAAACATCATATGGTTATAAAGATAAGAAGACATATTAGATCATGGTGAAAATTATAAAGATACCCAGTTGACAAATTGCAAACCTGATGAAGATAAAGTCGAGAATTCATCTTACAAGATGAAAAAATGTCTAAAAGCAAAAATGAAGGGAAAATGAGCCTCCAAGCCTTTGGATCATTTCCCAAATCTCTTCCCAAGCCTTAACCCGATCAGGTTTCTAAATTTCAAATAACCTGATCGGGTTATGAAAAGAAAAAAGTGCTTCAAAATCCAATCGGGTTTTGAAGAAGTAAAACTTATGCATTTTATTCTCCATAACCCAAGCGGGTTTTGAAGAAACTAAAATAGGCTTTAATCTGGAAGCCATAACTTCCACATACGGAGTCCAATTGACTCTGTTCAAACAGCGTAGGAAAGATATTGAAACAATATAACACATTATTAACCTATGAACATCTTTAGGCATCAAATTTTTTTCTTCCATCCATTTGAATCAAGTAAGGTATAAAATAGGCACTCATTGTTTCCTATACATGCAACGTATAGGAAAATCAGTATGCTCTCTCTCTCTCTCTAATTAATATTATCTCCCACTCCCAGAATCTCTATCTCTCTCTCATATTAAGAGAGAGAGAGAGAGAGAGAGAGAGAGAGAGAGAGAGAGAGAGAGAGAGT
>MU226909.1:3299765-3316216 GCA_018584345.1 Thuja plicata
CCCATACATGCAACATATAGGAGAATGAGTATTCTCTCTCTCTGAGAGAGAGAGAGAGAGAGAGAGAGAGAGAGAGAGAGAGAGAGAGAGAGAGATTTTCTTATATGTTGCATGTATGGACAATAATGAGTACCTATTTTATACCTTACTTGATTCAAACAGATGTTAGAAAAAATGTTGATGCCTAAAGATAATCATAGTTAATAAAAAGTTAGATAATCTCAAGACCTTTCCTACGCATTTTTAACAGAGTCAATCAGACTCTGTATGTGGAAGTTATGGCTTCCATAGAAAAGCCTATTTTAGTTTTTTCAAAACCCGATCAGGTTATGGAGAATAAAATGCATAAGTTTTACCTCTCTCTCTCTCTCATATTATCTCCCACTCCCAATAGGAGAGAGAGAGAGAGAGAGAGAGAGAGAGAGAGAGAATATGAAGAAGTAAAAAATATTCATTTTATTCTCCATAACCCAAGCGGGTTATGAAGAAAATAAAATAGGTTTTTCTTTCGGAAGCTATAACTTCCACATACGGAGTCCGATTGACTCCGTTCAAAAAGCGTAGGAAATTTCTTGAGACAATCTAACACATTATTAACCTAAAGTCATCTTTAGTCATCAATATTTTTCCATCCATTTGAATAAAGTAAGGTATAAAATAGGTACTCATTATTGCCCATACATGCAACATATAGGAAAATGAGTATGGTCTCTCTCTCTCAGAGAGAGAGAGAGCATCCTTATTTTCCTATACGTTGCATGTATGGGAAATAATGAGTACCAATTTTATATACCTTACTTGATTCAAATCGATGGAAAAAAAATGTTGATGACTAAAGATTACTTTAGGTTAATCATGTGTTAGATCGTCTCAAGATCTTTCCTATGCTTTTTGAACGGAGTCAATCAGACTCCGTATGTGGAAGTTATGGCTTCCAGAAGAAAAGCCTATTTTGGTTTCTTCATAACCCGCTTGGGTTATGGAGAATAAAATGCATAGTTTTTACTTCTTCAAAAACCGATCGGGTTTTAAAGTACTTTTTACTTTTCAAAACTTGATCAGGTTTTGAAGTACTTTTTTCTTTTCAAAACCCGATCAGGTTTTGAAGTACTTTTTGCTTTTCAAAACCTGATCAGGTTATGGATCGGTTACCAAGCCTAGAACAATTTTGAATTTTCAATAACCTGATCGGTTTATATGAAATTTGAATTTTTTTTAAAGTTGTGTCCACTTTTTTGGTCCACAACTTGGTGCACACACCCTTAAATCAAATTTAAAATGAGGAAGAGGTTGAGATACTTAGTATTGCACATGTCAGGGAGTAAAAGAAAACTCCAGACCATGCTAAACAATGTAAGAAAAGAGGGAGGGAACCCTCATCTGAGCTAAGGATCAAGGATGGATCTACTGAAGGTCAGAACAAACTCATAGACATACTTTATGTAGGAAAGGGGAAGGTCCTTCCCAAGCAGCCATGAAGCTCCTAACATGGGATGTTAGGGGCATGAATGCCCCTAAAAAGCAACGCATCATTAAACATTGCATATATAACAATAACTCTGACATTATTTTAGTCTAGGAAATAAAAATTAATAATGAAGACTTAGATTTATTTAAGAACAAGATTGGTTTTAGAGATGCTGTTGGTTTGGTTGCTCATGAAGTCTCTAGTGGGATAGCTGTAATATGGAATCTATGGTCTATTATGTTTACTTTGGATGAATGCAAAAATAATTGGATGAGTAGTTGGGTCAAATGCATTAGGATCAACCTTTGTTTCCTACTTATAAATGTCTATGGACCTACCCAAACCAAATACAAAAAACTTGCTTGGAAGGAAATTGAACAATACCTCAATAAGGCTCCTAATCACATATGTGATGGTTATTTCAGTTGGTTTTGAGGATGTTCATGTATTACTTTTTACTATATTATTGATCCATTGGATAGTTGTGTATATTATGTGTTGTAGATAGATTTATGGTTATTTCATAATGATTATTGAGGTGTTATGATGTCATTTTGATTACAGTTTTTCTAACAATACTGACCCTATATCTGTATGTGCATGGATCATTTGTATTTTTTACATTTCTATTTGGTGTGTTTGATATGGTATGGGACAGAGTCGCAGTTACTCGCTTCAGCGAGATCCACATGATAAACTAGTCTCAATCATTGTTTGTTATATTATATGTATGTATATTCATCTTTGTGATGACAGGTTTGCAAGTACAAGGCAATGTCTTCCCTGAATTGGCAGGAGTGAGAATTCCCTATCAAAATATCTCAATGGTAAAAGAGGGGAGATAATATTCAGGCCTAGAAATCCCTACCCTAAACCCTTACTTTGTTAGGTAGAAATGGACAAGAATCTAACTGGGATATCCTATCTGAATTTGTCAAGGTGACACAGATTTGTGAGCCTATCTATGTGTACTTGTTTTTCTTTTAGTTGTCTTTATATTTGGATGGTTTTTAGTTGATTTAATGATACTTTTGGCTTGATTTATTTAATGAATATTTATGGTAAATATTAATGTTAATAATTGCACCTTTAATAAGGTTAAAACATTGATATATTAAATATATGGCTATTTAATAATTAAATATTAATTAGATACCTATATTTAATTAGTTGATTTAATTATTAAGTCTTAATTTAATAATTGAGATTTAATAAATATTAAATCCAAATATTGTAATTAATTGTGCAAATTAAATTATTAAATATTGCTTTAAGTTGCATGATTAATTGTTTTAATTTAATTAAAATATTCTCATGCTTTTTGATTTATGACTTTGATATTTTATTTTAAAGTTAAGTTTTGCATTGTTTGAAGTGAAATTTAAATTAAAATATTTCTTTTAATTAATAATTAATATTCCTTATTAGGGTTGCACTTTTGTAAACCTATTTACCTGGTTTTCTATATATCTGAATTGAAACCCATTTGGAGGCAAGTTCAATCAGGTGGAAGGAGAAATCAGGTAGTTAAATAATTTGTTGAAAGCTTAGGAGTATTTTGGAATCATGCTTACTTTGGGATTTGTGTTGAATCTTCTCATCAGTTACTAAGGTAGGATTTTGAAACTTGTTAATTCTAGCCTTCCAGATCTCTGTCTTCTATGCATTTGGATTGCTAGGATCCTGTGTCTGAAACTTCCTTTTTCGATATTATGTGTTTAAAATTGTTTAAATTGAGTAATAGGTTATTTTAAATTTTTGGGTATGTTTTCTTTCCTCTCTTGCTATCAAATTTGTAATTTTGGGCTTAAGGGTTTTATTAAATTATCTTGGTTGTAAAATGGGCATTAGGGTTTCATTTGATATGTATTAGTTTTCAAATTACCCTTAGGGTTTCAGATTTGTGAATGACATTTTCCTTGTGATAAATTTTGATATTGTTGCTAAAATGGATAATATTCTTTAGACTTGTAAAAATACCTTACCTTGAAAAGAAAACTCCTGTCCAAAACCCCAATTTCATATCTGCATGGGAAACTAAAGAATAGTGATGTTAAATTTTGCATGTTAGAATAATAAATAAATATAACTGAATATTTGCATATTTTCCTATTTTTAGTAACTTGCATGCTCTTTAAATATTTCATTATCTCTCCCTTTGAAAATTCATTGTTTTTGTAAAATAATAATAATTAATATATTGCCTAGGTGAATTGTTTTTTGTAAAAGGTAGGATTTCAAAACTTGTTAATTCTAGCCTTCTAGATCCCCGTCTTCTATGCATCTGGATTGCTAGGATCCTATGTCTGAAACTTCCTTTTTTGATATTGTGTGTTTAAAATTGTTTAAATTGAGTAATAGGCTATTTGATCTTTTTGGTTACGTTCTCTTTCCTCTCTTGCTATCAAATTTGTAATTTTGGGCTTAAGGGTTTTATTAAATTATCTTGGTTTTAAAATGGGCATTAGGGTTTCATTTGATATGTATTAGTTTTCAAATTACCATTAGGTTTTCAGAGTTGTGAATGACATTTTCCTTGTGATAAATTTTGATATTATTGCTAAAATAGATAATATTCTTTAGACTTGTAAAAATACCTTACCTTGAAAAGAAAATCATTCTGTTACTAGACTCCTGTCCAAAACCCCAATTTCATATCTGCATGAGAAACTCAAGAATAGTGAGGTTAAATTTTGCATGTTAGAATAATAAATCAATATAATTGAGTATTTTCATATTTTCCTATTTTTAGTAACTTGCATGCTCTTTAAAGATTTCATTATCTTTCCCTTTGAAATTCATTATTTTTGTAAAATAATAATAATTAATATATTGCCTAGATGCATTGATTATGTTCCTTATATATATATATATATATATATATATATATATATATATATATATATATATATATATATCTTGGAAATCCATTATTTTATTTAAAATTATAATAATTAAGTTGCTATTTTTTTTAAAAAAATGTTTAAAAACTATATTTTCTAGTTTTAAAAACAAAACAAAACAATGTTTAAAAAAAATTTAATTAAAGTGTTTATTTTAAAATTTGTTTTATTTAAAATGAATTTAAATTTGTTTTTTTTTTTTAATCAATTTTTAATTAAAGTTTTACTTATTAAAGTAATCTAGTTTTTAAGTATTTTTAATTAATATTAATATTACTTTTTTTTCATAGTCTAAATAATGTGGTATTATTAATTTATTAATTATTTTATTAATAGGTATTAATATTAAAAGGTTAATATTAATATTTATTTAATAATATTATTTTTCAATTATTGCATGTTAAAAATTATTTTGAGTATTTAGTAAATTTTAAATGGACTAAGTTATATGTTTTATTTTTATAAAATAGTCTATAGGTGAGTTAGTTTGTATTTTTCTTAAAGATTTAATAATTTTGTGGTTAGTATTTTTATTAGATAAGCTAAATGTTTAATTCACCTTATAGATTGGTTTATTATGTTTTAAATGATTGTTTAGAATTGAATTTTTTTTATCACGTAGTGGTATTTTTCTAGATGGCTATTAGATGAATTGTGTACTTCTCTCCTTTATGGATCTGTATTGTTTCTTAGGTATTTTTTGGGACTAGTTGACCCTTAGAATATTGTACCGGGACTTGTTGGAAATTTATTACTAGTTAGTTATGTATGATTATTTCGTGTTGTTTGATTTTTTTGCCAAACCTGGTTTGTTTGAATTCTTGTTATGTGACCTTTTAAGAGTACCTTATATTAATATGGTTAATGGAGAATCAACAGTTCTTGTATGGGAAGGAACCATTTTACAAAATTTATGTGTGTTTGTATGACCTTATGCTTAGGGGAGGTTAATTAGGTGCATCTTAGGGGAGTGGCTTACAATAGGGGTTTGGGGCCCAAAGAGGCCAGTTCTAGGGTAACCTATCATAAGTTATTAATAAGTGATAATTTAATAATAAAAATTGGGGTTAACATTAAATACAAGATTTTTCATGATGCCTCGCTCATGCCTTGTGTGCTTGTACAGGCTAAGGATGAGAATGTGATGATACCTAGAGAGTAGGTATGATTAGAATTCCCTGTCTTCATTTAGATGTCTCAATGGTGTTTGTACAAAAAGGAAAGACAACGGTAACAAAGTACAAGAGGTAGAGAAGGAAAATGAAGCAAACATTGATATTACAAAGTAATTTTCATAAGAGTAGATGATACACCTTTTTCATTGATGTCAAAGGGGGAAAGAAGAAAACATGAAAAATGGAGATAAAAAATTATAGATCTGAAGAGTTTGCAAAAGGAAGAGAAGATCAAATGAGAGACATGAGTTTGTATATACTTGCACATAAGAAAGAATATGTTTTGTGAAGAATAATGGTGTACATTTAAAGGACATAAACTAATTGAGAGAAGAGCATGTAGTGAAATTGGAACCAATAAAACTTTTCTTCCAGGGGGAGAAAATTAGTATGGAATATGAGTTAGAGATGAGTGAACGATGATGTGGATGATGTTTTACAAGGGAGACTTTTGGTTTCTAATTGTATTACTTATTTTTCACATCATATATTTCCATCAATACCAAAGGGACATATTGTTGGCATAATAGAAAATTTTGAAGATGGTTGTGTTGGAATTGACATCAACATAACAAAGGGGTTGATCATAGGAAGTGATCAGAAGAGTTATTTTCTTATTGCTAACTTAAATGTTGCAGGTTAGCCATTGGAGAAGAGTGCTAAAAGGTCTGGAGATAAGAAAATATTAAAAATATGAATTCAAACACGTAGAGAAAGGATATTGAAGGTTTTTAATCAATTTTCCCAAAGTTTCAGAAGGTTTAATGATGACTTGGGCATGTAACCAGGCTGCGGAAGGTGAATAGCAGACAGGGTGATAGTCTGTGTTGATAGGAAGACATAAAAAGGGTCAGTGTGAAAAACCAAGTTGGAATTTCTTAGAGAGAAGATAGGAGTAGATTTTGTGTGTGAGTGTTTATTATGTCTCTAAAGTATGTTCTTGAAGTATGTGCTTGATGAGTTGGTGATACACATGGATCAGATTGGTGGGATATTTTATCAACACTAATATTCTTGTTATTATTTTTTTTCTTGGCCGATTTAGTTGGTAAATCATGTTGCACAATTTCTAAATCAAGAAATATGGGAGATTTATGATCTAGAGGTGTTGTTTATAGGTTTTATCTCTTAGAATCTGTTAAAACAGATATAACCCAAAATCTAATTGAAAGTATTAGACAAATAAATGGAAATAAACAAGCATAATAACAATATTAGAAAAACTTGATGTAAATGCTCAGAGGCATAATAGAATCAAGGAAAATCTCTATTATGCTATCCTATCATATCCAATATATCTCCAATATCTCTATATCCAAATACAAGTAAGGAAGCCTGTTTATATAGGCAAAGGAGAGGTGGAGGTGGGTGGAGGAACCTACATTTAGTAAATGCAGCCAACTACATTTGGTAGTTGGAGGCACCTACATTTAGTAAATGCAACCAAATAAATTTAGTAAATGCAGCCAACTGCATTTGGTAGGTGGAGGCACCTACATTCACACCTAAGCAAGTTTAAAGAACATGTGGAAGAAATTCTGGAAATAAAGGAAAAGATAAATAACCCATCTAGGAAATAAAATATCACTCTAACACCCCCATTAAGCACAACTTAGGTGGATTTAGTAGAAAATATTTATTGGTCTCAACAACAAGGCCATGTTAGGTACCCATGTACAACTACAAAGCATCCTCTCATAACCGGAGAAACGAAGAAAACCACATGGGAGAAAAATCATCTCCAAAAGAGAGAAAACCTGTTGGAAAGAAGCAATGGAAGAGCACTGATGGAGTAACATTGGAATCCTAAATTTGGAAAGAAAGGAAAGATACTTCTATTTTCTAGAAATTATATGCAATTCATTGAATCAAACAGAATCATGATAAAGCAATAGCAGACCCGATGCTAAGGAACATTGGAAAAATCCATAAACTGGCACAACTCTAGAATCTATGAAGCAATAGTAGATGATAAAAAGTGATTCCCCCCATAAAGGGAAAACAAAATATAAAAAATAAAACATGCAAAAAGGAAGAACAATAAGTCTCCCCTAAAAAATGTCCCAACAGAGAGGAACAAGAAGCACACCCTCAAGCACAAGTTGTAGACACCTGTCAAATGATGACTGTTACGATGCTGAATGAAGAACCTCCTCTGAAAGATGATGATCAGGATCAACTGTATGAGTGGCTCTAACAACACTATTCAGATAATGAATAGATGAAAAACTGTGGGAAACATCTGGCATTCGAAGATATAGATGGCACATAAATCTGTACGAGTGACCCCAATGACACTACTCAACCATGCAGATCAAAAATACTAGCTAATAATATAGGTACCAATAGTCTGAATATTGATCAACATGTGGAATAAAAGGAAGCATCAACCAAACAATCTAATAGCTTGACAACACCACTGAAACTATGTCTCAATGAGAAGAAGGAAAGGCCCATGCAGAAAAAGCATGTCCTTTGGTTTTCTGTGATGAAGAAGAAGAAGAAGATAAAGTTGAGATATGAGACTGTAAATGGCTTCCTCTAAAAACTCCAATCGCTTGCAACACTTGTAAAATGAATGGCCTTCCTTTCCACACAAACTACAAGGATCACCTTTGCGACGATGCTTCATTTGCCAAAACCAGACCTTGATATCCAAGGTATGGGCACGTGAAGTGAATTTCCTATTAGGGCTGAAAGATAAAAAGAAATGACCCGCCCCTCTTTGTACCTGGGGGCATGGGGTTTGGTCCTCCATGGGACCATCAACTCAGCATGTTAGAAAAGAGTGCCCCTCCTAGACAAAGAAGGCACAAGAAGAGATGAATGATTGGTTAAGTCTGATGGTGGCTTTGTGTGCCATCCTCATAACCAACAACAACCATCATAGGTAGGTACGCCCCGTTGGAGGTGGGCTTTGTAAGTAGGTGGGACCCATAAGAGGTGGGCCCTGATGGAGGTGGGCCTTGTTGGAGGTAGGCCTTATGGGTAGGTGGGCCACACAGGTAGGTGGGCCTTGCTGGTAGGTGGGCCTCGTTGGAGGTGGGCCCTGCTAGCCTGAAAATTCTATGTTTGCATGTTGTCCTTCCAAATCTTTCAAGGTGCTGCAATCAACTAGATCAAGAAAAACATATATATGAAAGATACAAACTTATTGGATCTTCATAAATCTTGTTGGTCTCAATATCGTATGAAACATAAGAGAAATTACAAATAGATTTGACAAGACCTTTAAGTAATCTAAAATTTCATAAAACAAGGCTCTGATACCATGTTAGAATCTATTAAAATAGATATAACCCAAAATCTAATTGAAAGTATTAGACAAATAAATGGAAATAAACAAGCAGAATAACAATATTAGACAAACTTGGTGTAAATGCTCAGAGGCATAACAACATCACGGAAAATCTCTATTATGCTATCCTAGCATATCCAATATATCTCCAATATCTCTATATCCAAATGAAAGCAAGGAAACCTATTTATATAGGCAAAGGAGAGGTGGAGGTGGGTGGAGGCACCTACATTTATTAAATGCAACCAACTATATTTAGTAAATGCAGCCAACTACATTTAGTAGGTGGAGGCACCTACATTTAGTAAATGCAGCCAACTACATTTAGTAAATGCAGCCAACCACATTTGGTACGTGGATGCACCTACATTCACACCTAAGTAATATTAAAAAAACATGTGGAGGAAATCCTAGAAATAAAGGAAAAGATAAATAATCCATCTAGGAAATAAGATCCTACACGAACATTATCTATGATTTGTCAGTCATAGATGAATTTGAGCATGAGATTTGGCATGATAATTTGAAGAGATGGTTAATTAGGTCTGGCTAACCTAGTTCTTGGTATAAGATGATCAATTAGGGAAAGAAATCATTAGGCATGAAAGTGGAAGATTGGTTTTGAATGCTAGGGATTTCTTTCAGACAAGTGATTGAGATCTCTTGAAGTCTAAGTTGCTCATCTAACAAAGTTATAGAGAATTACATCAACAATCTTGGTTGTACTTTAATGGAATTTAATTTTGAATTGTAAGGCAATGATCCTTCTTTAGGGTTGTAGCCTGAGGTTTTTATTTTAGTAGTGAGTTATAGGGAGTGATCTTTAATTCATGTGCATTGCCCATACATTGTAAAAATGTTATACTTCTAACAAGGTATTTTATAATTGTGGATAATCATCACCACTATGGTTTTTTCCCTAACAATGTTTCCAAGATAATAATCTTGTGTCAAATTATCTCGATGTGATTCTAATTTATATATGCATGCATGTTTTATATTTTACTTAATCAGATCATAGTTAAGGGTATCCAAGGTTAAGGGTTATAAGAACTAATGGTTTATGTTAGAGCCTTCATAACAACTAAATCACTCCCTCTCTTAGTTGTTCATTGTCATATTATCAACAATTGGTATTAGATCTTTGGTCTAGGAGTCCCTATCACTCAATGAATGCGAGATTTAGATAGACAACTCATTACGATATTAGGACAACATTCTAAGGCCAAAAAATGTCAAATACAGCCGAAGAGGTGAAGTAAATTATGTGATTGGAGGGAAAATAGAGGGGCACACCTAGAAATTGGGGGCCACCTTAATTTTGAGTAAGTTTGAAGAGATTGGAGGACCCAAATTCAAATTAGGTACATGCATTAAGTGAAATTATGAAGTCCTAATATGTAATCTATAATGAGAACACACTAAGGAAAGTGATAACAATCATGAAATTTAAGGCCACTTAGGTGTGTAAAAGTTACAACAGTACAAAAACTAAAGAAATCCTTATTAGCATAAAAACTCTCTAGCCTTCTATATATCTCCTCTTACCCTATTGGAAATTGCACCAGGTGTGCTACATGCTAGGGTTATCAAGTTTATTACCTATTAGGGGGTCCCATAGATTGATTTTATTGAGCATCATCTACCAAAAAATATTTTCTTCCCCTTTCCATTCAAACTTACTACCTCCAATTCTGTCTTGTGGCCTCTCCACCATATTGAAATCACCACCGATAATCCAATGAATATCTTCTAGTTAAGACAACCATTTCCATTAATCTACTTTGTGTAGTTTTTAGGGGTATACACCAAGCAAAGACCTACTTCCACCTCTCCATCCTTCAGAAAAACCCAAACTAATCTATTACAAAAATGAGATCCCCATCTAGCAACCACATTCTTAAAATTATATTAGAAATTATTACAATTTGGGGAGAGAGTGTAATGGTGGCGTATATTAATTTTTGAGTGCCCCACAAATAAATTAATACCATAATAGGGTCTTAAAATAAAACTATGGATAGTTTGATTTGTTAGTAATATGATTTTTCATTCAAATATATTTTTACATATTTTTCTACAAACCACTTATTTTTTTAATAAATTCAACATTTACACAATATTCCTATGGTTTTATACATATATCAAAAGTTGTCAAGTCTTCCAAATATATTAATATTATATTATGGTCTTAAAATAAAACTACACATAGTTTAACTTGCTAGTAATATTATTTTTAATTTTGACATTTGATCTACAATCCTCCTAATTTTTATTAAAATTTGTTAATAAAGTCAACATTCACACAACTTTTGAATGCTAGGTTTTGTGCCGGCCCTGAATGCATGTTTCTGCCTCCTCCCAAGCTCCGCCGGGGGAGCTGGGAGGTGATTGTCTGGACCTATTCCTGGTCCTTGCGGGGAGAGATGACTTTGAACCCCCTTTGGTTGGTGTTGACTCCTTCTCCTCTGCGATGGTTGAGTCGCTTGTTGCCTTAACTAATACCACGGAGGCCCTTCCTAAGCCTGTTAAGGTGGATAATGCTGGTGCATTGGGGGGATGGAAGATGGTGGTGTTGGGATCTGAAATTCCTGACACACCTGAGATGCCTGAATTCTCAGCGAGAGAATTTGGTCCAGAAATCTCTGTCCCAAATGGTGTTGTGGAGGACATTTTTGCTGCCCTTCACCTTGCCCTTGTTGGGAGGTTTGTGGCCTTTAGGCCCACCATAGAGATGGTGCATAACTGGTGTACAGTCAAGTGGAAAATGAAAGGATCTCTATCAGTTTCTGCTATGCCAAGGGGGCTGTTTCTTTTTAGATTCAATGCTGAAATGGATTTCAGCAATGTTTCTATAGGGAGCTGGTACTACAGGAAGAATGCTCTTCTGATGGCTAAATGGAAGCCTAGATTTAACCCAAAAATTGACCTACAAAAAGCTTCTCTGGTTTGGGTCTGGCTTCCTGGGCTTCCCTTAGAATTTTGGGATAATAAAGTGTTTAGATGGATAGGGAATTCCTTCGGGAGTTTTGTGACTGCTGACTCGATTACTCTCAAAATCTCGCCTGGTGTTTGCTAGATTTTGTGTTAATGTCATAATGAATAACCCACTCCCCAACTTTGTACTTCTTAATTCTAAGTGGGGGAACTAGAACCAGGCCATTGTTTATGAAAATGCCACTCTACATTACTAGAATTATGGGAAAAATGGGCATGTGGTGACTAACTGCAAGGGCTCTGCTAAGCTGAAGGAACATCCTATCACTTGCTCATTGCCTTTGGTTAAAAATGGTGAGTCTATTGGGACCACGATGAATACCACAGTTGTTCTTCCTTCCTGCATTAGAGTCACCCCCCAAGGTTTTGAACTAGGTTTAGAAGGGCCTGTAAGGAACATAGAGACTGAGAAGACTGAAGCCTGAGAAAAAGGGTATAGTAAGGAAGAGCTAGAAAAGAACACAGAAGCTGAGAAGGTGGAGGCTTTAGAAGAAGGTGAGATTCTCAAAGTGAACTCTATAGGGGAGAAGGGCATGACCCCTATTATTGGAGAAATGGTCATAGTATTATCGGACGTCTCCAACACTTTTAATAACAGTCCAAATGGTTATATTACCAACATGGAAACAAAGTCTCAGGTGTCTAGAAGTGCTCTGACGGGAAAATTATGGGGAGAAACCTCTTCCAGTCGGCAGAGTGGTTTAGACCTTGGTGAGGAAATTTTGAGAGCTTCCTCCTTGTCACCATCGACCTTAGTCCCTAACTGGTCAGAACCTAAAAGGAAAACCAGGAGCAAGAAGACGGGGGATGGACTGGAAAATAAAATGAAGGCTGATGTAGGGAGTGAAAACAAGGTGGGCCATCCGACTACCAAGGCGACCAGAGCTAAAGAAGTAGCAAGGGCCATTGCCAGCGGAAGGCAACTGACCCTAGAAGATTCTCAAAAAGGTAAAAGATGAAGTTCCTCTCATGGAACATAAGGGGCATGAACAACCCGCAAAAATAGTTCACTTTAAAGAAGTATATTATGGAGCTCCGAGTTGATATGGTTCTCATATAGGAGGTAAAAATGAAGCACAGTATTTTTGCGCAACTAGTTGATAAAATTTGGCCTGGGGCAGCCTTCCTATATAGTGAAGCTGATGGGGCTTCAGGTGGTGTTGCTACTCTCTGGAATCCTTGTAAGTTATCTGGTAAATTTGTGGATTCTTCTCACAACCTTCTTGCTGAATTTTTTACTTGGAATAATTATTCATGGTATATGTTCAACATTTATGCCCCAAACTCTAGAATAGAATGGGGTAGACTTTGGGGGGAAATCTCTAACCTCATTGAGGCTGACCCTGACTTCCCTATTATGTGTGCTAGAGATTTCAATTCCCCCCTGTTCCCCTTGAAAAAATTAAGAGGGTCCCAAGATTATTTTGATAGCATGCAAGAGCTTGCGGATTTTATGAGGATTAGTGATTTGGTTGATATTGAGTTACAAGGTACAGGGTTACCTAGTCTAATAATAGAAAAGGTAGACACCTTATTCAGGTTAGGATAGACAGATGGTTGATATCTGGTGGGTGAGATATTGCCCCTATGATAAGTCTCTCGCACCTCCCATGGACTGTGTCTGATCACTCTCCTTTAATTCTTGACTGGATGGAGAAAGCCCATGCTAGACCCCGTCCATTCTGCTACGAGATCATGTGGCATTCCCACCAAGAATTTGAAGACTGCATAAAAGGGTGGTTGGACATGCCTATTAGAGGTACAACTATGTTCAAAATAGCTGAGAAGCTTAAAATTATCAAAAGGGAGGCCCACGAATGGAGCAAAAGCAAGAACGGGGACATTTTCCAGTGCAAAAAAAAGGCAGAGGAAAAACTTAAAATCCTCCAAAATGAAATGGCCATGGGCAATTCCATGGGGGAAGCTCATATTGAGGAAGAGAGGTGGAGGAATAAATGGAAAGATAACATAAAAAGGGAGGAAATCTTTTGGAAGCAACATTCTCACATCCAATGGCTCAAGGAAGGGGACCGCAACTCGACTTTCTTCCACAAATCTGCTTCAATTCACAAGAGAAGGAACACTATCAATTCATTGGCTTTCGGTGGGGTGTTAATGAGTAAGGATGAAGAAATGGGTAAACATGCGGTGGATTTCTTTTGACACCTTTAGTAACCTACTTTGGAGGGGGGCTGACGCTGCCAACTCCCATCTTCTGGAGGCTATTTTTAGTGTTATTTCTAGAGAACAGAATGATTGGCTTCTTTTCAAGGACTTTGAGGAGGAATCCAAAATAACAATTTTCTCCATGGGGGCTTTCAAATCTCCTGGGCTAGATGGACTTCCCCCGAATTTCGTCTAGCATTTATGGGATGTCATAAAATATGATATCATCCATGCTGCCTGTGATTTTGTTAGAACTAGAAAAATTCTCAAGAGTATTAATAAAACTTATATTGTTCTTGTCCCTAAAATCCAAGACCCCAAGGAATTAAGTGATTTCTGACTGATTAGCCTCTGTAACACTGTTTATAAAATCCTTTCAAAAATCATCACTAACAAGATCAAACCTCTCCTAGATAAAATTATTAACCCCAACTAGAAGGGCTTTGTTCCAGGAAGGCAAATCCTTGATGCGGCTATCACTACCCATGAAATCATTCACTCGATGGATAGAGGTAATAATGCTGGCATGGCACTGAAATTGGATATCTCTAAGGTGTATGATAAGGTGATTTGGAAATTCCTGTATGGTGTTTTAAATAAGCTTGGATTTAATGTAAATTTCATTAGAATTGTCAAGGAGGTTGTAGAAACTATTGAATTTGCAGTTCTGGTTAATGGTTCTCCTTGGGGATCCTTTAACCCAAAGAGGGGATTATGCTAAGGTGACCCCCTATCCCCTTATATGTTCCTCCTGGTGGCTGAGGTGCTGGCTCATAATCTGTTGAGGCTGGAGACTTCTGGCCACATTGCTGGATTCAAACTGGCCTCCACTCTTCCTCCATAAATCATCCAACAATTTATGGATGACACGTTTCTATTTGGGAAATCTTCCATCAGAGAAGCGAGAGCTTTAAAGATTTGCTAAATGTTTATGCGGAGGACTCAGGTTAGGTGATCAATTACAGTAAAAGAAAAATTTACTTCTTTAATTTTGATCAAAGAACCCAATTGAAAATTATAGATTGTATTGGGTGTAAGGGAGGTATACTCCCTGACACTTATCTGGGGCTCCCTCTCACTGTTAAGGAAGTCGTCGACCCTTTCTGGAACTCTATACTTGAAAGAATGCAGAAAAAATTGGTAGGATGGAAAGGCAAGGAAATAAGTAATGTGGGAAAGCTTCAACTTATGGCGGCGGCCCTCTAAGGAATACCGGTTTACTTTCTATCTCTTTTCAAAATCAATGACAGAACTGCTGATAAACTGGAAAAAATCCAAAGGAACTTCCTTTGGTCTGGAACGGAGGAAAAGACTAAAATGAACCTGATTAGATGGGAAACAGTGTGCCAACCCAACAAGGTGGGTGGTCTGGGTGTGAGAAAAAGAAAAGATCTTAACAAGGCGCTAATTACCAAACTTGGGTGGCACCTTTTTAAAGGTAACTCAGGGTGGTGCAGAATTATGAAGGCCAAATACTTCTTAAATGACCAATTTCCCACGGGTCAAAGCTACCCCACTGGGTCTAAATTCTGGAATTTCATGGTGAAAAGCAAAGGTTCCCTCCTTAGAGGCTTAAAATGGATAGTTGGTGATGAAAAGAAGATAAATTTCTGGGAGGACTGGTGGGTAGGAGATAAACCTCTCAGCAGAAATAATCTTTGTCTCCTCAGAGATCGTTTGACTTCTCACTTTGGAGACAAAGTCAGTGACTACATTTCTCAGGATAAGAAATGGAAGAACCTTGCTAATGCTTATCATGACCAGGAGCATATCCCAAACCACATTATGGAACTACAGAAAATGATTGCTATGATCAGAATCCCCTTCTCTCAAATTATTGACAGGACTGTGTGGTGCCATAGCAAATCGAGGGTGGTCACGGTCAAATCTGCATACCATGCTAACATTAAGGCTATGGCCGATGAGTTGAGTTGGGGAAAGGTGTGGCTCCCCCAGCTCATTCCCAAAATTAATTTCTTCTGGTGGACCACTCTTCACAGGAAAATCCTCATGTTAGACAACCTCCAAAAACAGGGGGTTCAGCTGGTTAACAAATGTGTTCTTTGTAAAACGCAGGCAGAATCTATAAACCATATTCTTATTCACTGCCCTTACGCTTCTCAGGTGTGGGGAAAAATTATGAGCAAAATGAAGCTGGAATGGGTCTTTTTGGAGCACTTAGACCACTTCATTAATAACTGGGGTCAAATTGCTGAGCATCCTCTTATTCACATCCTTTGGAGATTATTACCCCCGCATGTCTGCTGGGGTCTATGGAAGGAACGAAACAGCTAGATTTTTAGAGGAGAAGACAATAATGTTGAAGGTACTGTGTGGCTAATTGTGAATCTACTGAAGGAAAATTTGGATACCTGCCACTGGAAAACCCCCCCCACCCCCCCAGGGACTAGAATGTAGGATAGCCAAGGAATGGGCTCTTCCCA
>MU226909.1:3316446-3358259 GCA_018584345.1 Thuja plicata
CTTCATGATCATAATGGTCACCTTATCCTGGCCTATGCGGTCCACCTTGGAATGGGATCTAACAATTTGGCTAAGATGTCTGCCCTCCTATGGGGTCTCAAGGTGGCATCTGATATAGGGATTAAAATATTAATCATAGAAGGTGATTCTAAAATTGTTATCGAGCTGGTTAAAGGGAACTATAATACTGGCTAGATTTTGGCAAATGTCCTGCATGACATTTGTTCGCTACTCTCTAGGTTCGATGAATTCTCCCTTTAGCACATTTACCGTGAAGGCAATGCGGTGGTAGACATGCTGGAAACCTTGGGTTTTGCGGTAGATAACTTGAGATGTTGGAGAAACTTAAACTCCCTACCAAAGCACATTTTTCAGCTTGTGGAAAAAGAAAGCAAATTTAATAATGTCTGACAAGGCTAAGGTTGATTGGTCGAATAAGTTGGCGGGAAAATTCATGAGGTGCCACATCATTTCAAATTTTATAAGAGATACGGGGTGTGATAATATTAATTATTGTTAGCTTAAAAGATGGGACATCAAAGCCATTTTTAGAAAGAGTACAATCTTTTTCAAATTAAAAGAAGATGTGGAGCTTTATACGCGCAAGGGAAAGAATGAAATGATTGATGGGATTAATTGCAACATCAAGCCTTTATGGCCTTTAAGGTGAAATCATTTCTTGATATGCAAAGCTTATTCGCTCATATTGACAAACCATGTGAATAGTACGAGCCTTCAATGTGAGCAGGCACAAATTTTTACCACCTGGTTTTGTGGTTGGAGATAGAAGTGCTACATTTGCTAGGTTTTTTGCTCCGCTCTAGTTAGGGTTGGGCTAAAAAAAGGAAGGAAAGGTGGGATGTCAGTTAAAACTAAGGAGGAAGACTTGCCTGAATATAGCTTGGAGATGGGCGGAGACATGGTACGGGTGGAACCCACTAGGATCGAGGACGACTTAATAAAAATTTTGTGCATTCTTAACTACCTCAAGGAGGGTAGTTTCTTCCCTTTCATGAAGGCTATGGGTGGCAGTGATGAACTAGTCTCACTGTAGCTGGTGAAAACTTGGGATGAGCGTAAAGTAACTATTAATGGAATAACATTTGAGATTAACAAGGAGGTGATTGCGCAAGCCACGAGTCTCTCCATAGAGGGGAAAAAATGGAAGATCACTAAATGCCGTGATGAAACCTATATGAAATGGTTCTTTAAAAAAGTGGAGGTTCCTGAACGCTTTAGGGGAGGATTCAATAGATTATCGATGCCCGACCCATGGGATGATATGTGCCTCATCCTAATGAAGTACATTACTCTGGAAGGTCACTTTGGCACCTATTACAACTACCATTTCCCTCTCCTCAACCACTTCAGGTATAATGATTCCATATCCTTTCCGTTTTTCCTGCTCCATTCTAGGGAAGCGTCTAATCTGGATGTTAGAGAAAAAAATGAAAACTAGGCAGAATTATTGTATCCTCCATTAGGGATTAATGCTTTGTATGTACAATTTCCACTTAGCCCTCTGCCCGCCTAGGACTATTTCTATGCTTATCCCCACACAACACTCTGCAAACCCTAATGAGCTTCAAGTCACGCTCTCCAACCCCATGACTTCGTCCAAAACCTCAGTCTCCAAGAAAAATAAATAGAGCTTTGCCGACGGTGACCAAATCACCATTGATTCTGAAGGTGAGGAGGAGGAGAATGATAGTAGATGTAGATCTAACAGACTAGCCACTAAAACTAGATACAAGAAAAAAGTGGTGAGAAAGAGGTGTACTGAAGAGGAAGAAGGGGAAGAAGATTCGGAGGAGGAAGAAGATATCAAGTAGGCTACTAAGGGGAATTCTAAAATGGGAAAGAAAATTAAGGTCGAGGAGAAGAATAAGGAAAAAAAGAAGCAAAGCCATGTTGTCGAGGGATCAATGAATAGCCATGACTCTCATGTCTCAGCCAGTATTGGTCTCCCTACCTACGACCTCTCCAACAAAAAGCTCTTTGACGAGAAGAAAGAGGATTCCTCGCTCCTAACCTCACAGTCCCCTAGCCCACAGGTGGTTATAAACATTACCCTGGAGGACCAAATAGAAATAGAGGTTAAACTGCCTGCTGCTGTGAATGACACCCCCTTTGGCAATGTTGGTCCTTAGGAGTTGTTGTCTGTCCCCAAGGTGGAGATAAAGGAAATAAGAGCAGAAATCAATAATCTCAGGGAAAGCTTCAACAGGATTGTGGATTTCGCTGTGAAGGTAATGCACGCGGCGGCCACCACTCTCCAACTCCTTCACATGGAGAAATTGAACCCTGGAGGTGAATTTAAGGAGGAAAAACTATACCAATTCCTCGCAGATGATTGGCTAAAGCTCCTATTAAAAGACGGGGAAGGTAACCCCAATTAGCCCCCTCCTTTTTTGTCTATGATTAACCTTTTTGACTGGACTCTCCGGATGGGCATGGTTGGCCTTTTTGATCTCCGTGTTAATTCTAGATTATGCTATCTGCTGTTAATGTTAACTATGCTCATAATTACTACCACAGGCTATTTACCAACCTCATGGTGAGGTTGGGGCCTGTGAAGACTATCAGACTGGTTTTTACTATTAATTTCTGCTTTCTGACGTTTGTTACTGTTAATATTAACTTTACTGGTAATCACTACCATAGGCTAGTTACCAACCTCATGGTGAGGTTGGGGCATGTTAGGACTTCCAGGCTAGTTACCAGCTCTGTGTTGGAGTTGGGGCCTGTTGATTTTCTTTCTTGGTTTTTGGTTTTCAAAATTGGCATAGGCTGAGGGTTTGTTGTGGGTGGTTTTCTGGTTTTTGGCACTCCTCGTGCTGATTTTCTGTTCGGGTCAGCCCCCGATTTTGGCTGCTTTTTTAAATAAAAAACATTCCCACAAAATTTATAAGGTTGAACATATATATACCAATAGTTGTCAAATCTTGTTGCGTAAAGGTGTCAAATTTCTATATTGCTTGAACTTTAAACTTAATAGTCTTGTAGCTCATTAATTTTTAGTCTTTGTTTTGTTCCCTCTCATTCTAACATTAGACCTAAAACCAAAAAAAAAGTGTGAACGTCAAACAAAATATGTTGGAAATACTCAGTTTCCATGTGGTTAGTAATGGCTCCACTTGCACAATGCTCATTGCAATTGGTAAAATTGAAGTGTCATCATGAATAGTTAGGATAAAAAATAATTGACCCTCTAAACTTATTTTTTCAAGTACATTAAAACAAATTTGTTTCATTGTAAAGAGATTTATATATTTTAAAATTATATATAAAATACTATTTGTAGATAAAATATTATAAATTAAATTGATATGTCTTCTTATCACCATAACTCTTGCACCCTTTTTAGTACACACTAATAGATAATAATTATGTGAAAAAATAATAAATATATAAATATAATTATAAGATAAATAAACTAATTGTAAAGAGACTTACTAATAAGAATTAATTAATGTAAACAATGCTTTCAATTATTAAAAAACAACTAATATAAATATGAAAAGATATGTATATATACATAAAATCCTATATAAACTAAATAAGAAAACCTAACAAAATATAGAAAAAATAGACATTTTAAAAACACTTTCATTTTTTATTTTAACTAAAATTGCTCATATTGCCTCATTTGTTTTAAGGAATCAAATGAATGATAAATATTTTTCTAAATTAGAAAAGGGTAAATATTTCTCATTTTACTTTATGAAATATTAAAAGATGATATTATAATAAAATGATGAAAATTATTAACTAAAATTAGATAGTTTAATCACTTGTTAAGTTTGTTTATTGTT
Source organism: Thuja plicata (assembly GCA_018584345.1). Classification (NCBI taxonomy): domain Eukaryota; kingdom Viridiplantae; phylum Streptophyta; class Pinopsida; order Cupressales; family Cupressaceae; genus Thuja; species Thuja plicata. The sequence goes on from MU226909.1 coordinate 3,320,262, forward strand.
TATAATTCTATAGGAACTAATAAACATGTATTTATATGAATAGTGTAGTGTAGATGCTCTTTACCCATTCCTTTTATGTCATGCATACTAACACACGTGAATACTTTGACTCTAATTTAGTGGATTTTCTAGGGTATGCCAAATCGTCCCTTGTGATTTATGACTTACTTGAGATTTATGACTTAAATGGTTCGCAACAAATTTATCTAGTGGATTTCATATAAAATTTAGAGACCCGTAATACAGGTCCTCAGGATGAAGGAACAAACAGTGGGTGATATGGGTATGGCACGCTCGTTTTACACAGTGGACAATTTTTCCGCCTTTCTAACCATTGGCGAAGACAATCCGGATGAAAAATATGCGTTTTGTGACATGGCATTTGACACACATCTTCTCCCACCTCATATTCAATCATACAAATTGAACACAGAGGAACTTCCTTAATATGAGAATCATTTATCTTGATGGAATCCAAGGCATGTATCAACTCTCTCGCCTCCTCCGCCATCTTTGGAGAAAGAACACCAGATTGGAGTGATAAAAAGAGTTCCATTATATCCGAGTAAGGGATCTGTTCTATGTCAGATTCATTTGAGTCAGATTCATTTAAGTCAGAGAAGTCATCTATGTCAGATTCATATGAGTCAGAGAAGTCATCTATGTCAGATTCATATACTTCAGAGGAGTTCACAATAATCGTATCTTGCACTGTTAACATGTGTGGAATCTCATCATATCGGACATCTTCTACAGTCTGCATTTGTGGAATTTGCTCATTTCTCTCAACTTCCGTCCTCTCCTGTAAGCGGTGCTCTTCGTCTACTCTCCGCTCTAAAATCTCTCTATTTCTTTCACCATCACTCTGGTATCCATTTCTTCCAGCTTCCGTCTCCGGCATCTGTCTACTTCTTTCGCCATCACTCTGGTATCCATTTCTTCCAGCTTCCATCCGCGGCATCTTTGGTATATTATATGTGACGATTTTATCAAAACAAACTTGTCGATTCACGAATACTTATTCTCTCGCAATCAATACTAATTCTCTCGCAAACAATAGGTGCTGTGAGAAGGGTGCATAAATATTGTTTTCAAAGTAGATTTTTCTCCTTCATCGCTTTATACGATACCTAAAGGGTACGAGGCATGCTGAGGTAAGCATTTAGTTATTCTTTAATCAAAGGGCGCATGCTTAAAGTTTAAGTGAAAAGATTAGTCATTCTTTCTCTTGATAAGGTATATACATTCTTTTTACAAAAATCTAAACTAATAAGCAAAGAATATAATATAATATTTTCATTGGAAGGGTGTCAAGAAAAATGAATATTAAGTTAAATATTAGCTTTTGTCTACCTTGTAATGGATATTCAATCCTTTTCATTAAAATATAGACTAAGAAATAAAATAAGAAATATAAAAGATATTAAATTAAAGCTTAGTCACTAATTATATTCCTTAGAAAATACAATCCTTTTAACAAAAATCGAGGCTAATATATAAAATCAAAATTTTAAAAGTTAATTAATTAGGATTTAATAATTTTCCAATCAAAAAATTAAAGCTATAATTGCATAATAAATATTAAGTTAAAAGTTTGTTATTGCTTATCTTCTTAAGGAAATGCAATCCATATGGATAAAATCTAGGCTAATAAGTATAATTAAATCATTTTAAGTTAGTACAAAACTTATCAACATCAATTTACTCATATATTTAATTGAGTGAGAGTAATTGAATAATTTATTAAATATTGAGCATCTTGGAAACACTTAAAAAACATATATTTAACATTTGTTTGGTAAGGATGGCGGAGTAGAGCAGTGGTCGCGCTGTACGCGCTACACACGCTAGGGTTTCTGTAGGCCAAGCTGCAGATGCTAGGGCTTCTGCAGGCACAAGAGAGGGGGGTTTATCTGGTGTAGATGACGGGGGATCTGTAGATGACGGCGGGGTGAGGGAGAATCCGATGATAGAGAAGGTAAAGGCATTACCTGTGATGATGGGGGCATTTCAGCTGCCTACACCATCTTTGATGGTGTTAGGGGTTTGTTCAGGGCCCTGCTTTATCTTGGGGAATGAGAGTCCCTTGTTTCCTCGCAGAGGGAAAGCTGGAAGAGCTGATTGTTGGATGCCCTTGAGTGTTGAGAGTGTATTCTCTTCTAATTCTCCTAGGGGAAGGGTTTCTGGGGATAACCACAGTGCCTATTCGTATATTTTGAGGGTTGTGCTTCCTGGGTTCGCTGCTTTGGAGGGTTCTTCTCAGTCTTCTTGGGCTATGGGGTTTTCTAGATCTAACTCTTCTGGTTCTTCCTATTTTTGGCTTTGGAGTGACCTGCCTCTCGGCGTAGAGGGAACATTTACGGATGAAGGGTTTCTTCTTTTTAGAAGCTCGGTTTTGCTCAGTTGGTCATCTATTGGTCCTGGAGAGTTTGCCGTGGACGGTGGAGTAGGGAGACCCCTGCGGGTCTCTATGGAAGAGTTAGGGTGGAGTATTGGCTATGCTTGCGAGATTTTCTATTTTTTTTGCCATGCTCATGGTAGAGGGATTATTTTGGCCGTGGAAGAGATACTCAAATGTAGATCTAGTGAAAATAATGGTGGGTGGTTCGCCCATTTAGTGACGGACGAATGGCTTTACCTCATCTGGGTTGTTTATTTATTTTCTTGTTTTAGTGTTGAGATCTATTGTTTTTGGTCATCCCCTATTGCCGAAATCTTTTTATTTCAGGGATGAATCCCTTTTTGGCCTATTTCCTTTGAATTATACTACTATCGAGGTGGTGTATAACCCTATTGAGGTGGGAGCCTTTCAGGTGGCTTCTTGGAGGTGTTGTACTGCTGTTCTCCAGTTCTCTACTCCCTCGCTTCCTATTGAGGTGGAAGATTCTTTTGAGGGGAAGACTCAACCTATTGAGGTGGTCTGCAGCTGCTGGGAGGAGATTGCTGGTAGTGGAGTGTGGTCGCTTCTTTCTTGTAGCCACATGAAAGCTTGCTGGAAATGGTTGGGGGTTAGTTTTTTGTAGACTGAAAGGGTTGTGCTAAAAATCCAGAATAGGCTGGTGGTACCCTTTTGGTGCTGGTTGTTATCAGACCTGTTACTAATCAAAAGGAAGAGGGAAACTGTGGTTTTCTCTTTCTTTTTTCTTTGTCTTTGCATTGTTTGTTGTCTGTCGTTGGCTGGTGCCTACAGGTGGATGCTGATAGTTTTCAAGGGCCCATTCTAGAGGCTGGGAGTGGGGCTATGGTGCTCCATGATGATGGTATTTCTCATTTAGGGATCCATGTTAAAACCCTAGATTTATGCTTGGGGAGTCTCAATACTCACGTTAATCTTATGGTGTAAGGCTTTTGTTGGTTCTTTGGGCAGCTAGGGTTTTAGAGTCTCATCTTGGTTAGTTACTAGCAGTTTATTGTCTTGGGTCTGCTGGTTCAAGAAATGTTTATTTTTTAGCAGCATTTCATTTCAGACAGGTTTCAGATTCCCGCCAAAATATGCTTGTATAGGGTTTTGGGCCCCCTTCAAAACCCTCTTTTACCCAAATCAAAAACACTAAAAAACATACCAACAAATAAGATAGTTCTTATTAGTTATCATTATCTTAATCTAGAACTTAAATATTATTTTAGTGGTTGACTATTACTAAATAATTATGCATTTTAAATTAAAATTAACAGCAAACATGCATGTAATATGTTTTGAGTCTCTTACATACTATGTTATTCTTGTAATGTCATATACCATTCATTTTTTGGCTATCTTCATTAAGCCTTATATATTTATTAAATAGAAAAAATATTTAATAATCAATATATTTTTTCATAAATTTTGAAATAACAATATAAAATTGATCAAGTTAGAGATTGTTTATATGTATTTTGTCACATGAACCATTCTTAAATAGCATAATAAATCTACTTAAGGATTTTTCATATTCTAAACATGTATACCTTATAATTTTCTAGACTTGAATCATGTTCTTACATTTCAACTAGGAATGCGAAAATTGTATGATCATTACCCCTAATTAGAGATGAAGAAAATTTGGAAGCATTACAATTAAACATTAAAACTACTTGTAGAGGAGGAAAATTAAATCAAGAGGAAATGTTGTCAAATGCCCGAGGATTTGAAATTCAATCATTTTCTTTGCGAAAACCTTTGGAGCACTGTGACCTCTAAATTTACTCCCTAAAAAGTAAATGTTTGAGTGGATGGTGTACACTAAGGGATAAATTTAGACTACACAAGATGAAATCACAAGTTACAAAAGTCTCCCAAAATGTTTTTCTATTTCTTTTCTAAGGACGTATGCATGGATCTAGAATGAGAGATATGATGATTTGAATAAGCTTGAGATGTGAATTGAATGATAGAGATCTTAAATGAGACCAAAATTGGAAGGTAAAAGAGATTAAGATTTATCTCAATGTTAGTGCAATCTCATCATGGTGTAACACTACCAAGAATCAAAATTGTAATATGCTAACAACAAAATTAGTTGGAAATATTCATAAAACATTAACATGATCCCCATGTGTTCATGAAAAATCTAGGAAATTAATTTCCCATAAAAAATGTATTCTCCAATCTTACATCTTGATAATGCAAGATATTTACTAATTATAGGATATGAGCACTAATATGGTGAACAAAAAGAGGGTAAAAAATGACCATTTTCTTCCTCAAATTAGTTAAACTTGATTTAGATGAGAGATTTGAGATTCATAAGTGTTCCTTTAAAAAAAAAACCACAAAAGTGTTTGGTGTGTAGGTAAAAAATATTAAAGTTAAATTTTGTAGTTTGAAAAAACCTTCAATAAAGATAGTTAAAAGTAAATACTATAATTGTGTATTGAAGGTCCACATAAGCTCAAAAATATGTGAGTTCTAGGACTGACAGAATAATTGTGACACTTATCAAGAAGAAGCATAGAGTAGGGAAGTCTCATAAGGGACATGTTAGGAAACACCTTGTTGGCTTTCATGGTGAACTTTGGAATAGAGACTTCCCACATGGTAGAGGTGTTAGCCTAACGCCTCTTTTCATGGTGTTGAGTTGGCAGTCACATATTGTTTATCATAGTGGAAGGTAACACAAAGATTATGATGCTGACAGGTGCAAATACCTCATGATAGAAAACCATAGATGTCATCATTAAAATAAATGGGATTCTCGACATGGTGAATAGGTTTAAGTGCAAGCACACTTTTTAGGAAGGTAATGGGGTAGCTGATAGGCTGGTGTTGATGGGAAGATTCACTAAATTCATCACAAGTTGGTTTTCCATCCAAAATCTTCCTCGTGTAGTTCATGTAGAGATTGCAAAAAATATTTCTACTCTAGAAAACAATGGTACTTTCCCCTTAAATTTTTATTTATGAGAAAGGCTATTCATTTCACTTGGGCTTCACATGTTGCGATTAACTCTATTGGTTTTCATTTCTTCCTTTTTCTTCCATTACTTGAAAATGTCTCTCTAATACTAGGATGGGAGGAGAGCTCAATCAAATTGAACCAGAATCCTTTCATGAATATAAAATCAACTTTGTCCTTTGGCCAGTTATTCATATGAGACATGTTGACCATTATGTCAAGGGTATGAAAGGACGCAAATCAGAGTTGTCCAAGAAATTTGTAGATTCATTGGACAAAGGCAAGGTTGTCATTAGTGGATATAAATTGTGGTTTAAATTGAGTCTATTGCAATGGCTACTGGCTTTATTATGGAAGGAAAAATTATTCCCAAAAATTCTAATGTCCAATTTAAGTCAAACATAAGTGATTACTCGACCCTAATGAAAGTATATCGTAGTTGCAGAATGGGTATAATAGTCAGGAGATTCTAGATGAGTGGGAAGCTTTTGTGAAGGTTTTGATCAAGTTCATCGCTCGTGAGGGAATTTTTCAGAGGCTTCATTCTCACATCTTCCCTATGCTTAATAATTTCTACTATAATATCAAGTTTGATTTTTTGCATTGGATATTTTATTCTTTGTCTCAATCACTGTCTAAAGTTAAAAGAAATGGGCACCTTCCCCTGCAAAAAAGGATTATTCCCTACCTTTATAATTTTAATCTAACCCTAATCTCATAGGTTGGTCTTGATCCTTGTCTAATGGTATAGGTCAGCAACCTTAAGATTATCCATGTTTAGCTAGCTACTAAGGTCTCACCGTCTCTCGTTTCTACCAGGTAAATCCTCTCAAAAAATCTAAATACAAACCCCTTAGCATAGAGAACCTAAAGTAAAAATTGTTATTGTGTTAGAGGATTCCTCATCCTTTTGGTCTACTAAGTATGATTAGACAGTAGAAAAAACTATTCAAATTTCCCTCCCTATATCAAAACTCTTCTTCACTTATCTTAGTTCCTTAGGAAATTTGGATCATTGTGCGATTCCTCAGAATATTGCCTCTTTGCCCATTATGAAACCATGCCTAGTGATGAAAACTATGATCTTGATTATGTTAGGAAGAAGGTGGAAAAACTCTGTATTCTCTATAATAGGTAGGATATCATCACTAAATGACTCATTGTGCAACTTCACATAGCGAGGAGGAAGATCAATAGGCTAGAAGCTATTGGTAAGGTTGGAAAGTGTTGGGTTTAATGGGATGTAATACTAAGAGGGGAGGGGTGAATCAGTACCTCTAAAACATTTTCATGTTCTTTTAATCAATTAACCTTTGTAATTAATTGCATATCCATTCCATCTGAACTATACTATCTTTGTGTAAGTTATATCAATTCATAACATTAGTAAACATAGGATTCATTCATAGAAACATTTATGAACCTAATTGACACATAACACAAGATATGATATCATAGAAAACTCCTATTAGGAAGTAAAAACTATGGTGGGGATGACACCCACAAAACATCACTATCTGCAGAATGGAAGGGGCCAGTTAAGGCTTACAATTTTGATCACTTCTAATGATCTACCCTATTAGGAGTATCGGTGGAGACATGTTAAAGTCTACTTTTTTAAGAGATTTTAGCAACACTGTTAAGCTTGCACTCGGTTAAGAGATTTGATATAGGACTGTTAAATCCACCTTTCTTGAAAGGATTTCTTACACTTTGCTTCACTTGTTAGAATGATATCAAATTACAAATTTGACCTGGTAAGTGCAATCTCCTATTGCTGATATAGATCCTATGTAGTTCACATAAAAAATAATATCACCTTAACTATGATTGAATATTACCTCTGATTATCAGTTTCCTCTGTTCTTGGTTCAGCTAACCAAATTCTTCTTTTTCTCCTCTGGTTCTTGAAACTCTCAATTCAATTCATAGATGTGCTCGTTCCTTTTTCCTCTCTCTTACACACACATTCTAATAAATGATTACATCATCTATTTATAGATGGATTGATTTCATTGAGTTGATGATAAAAACAATGTTAACTCCAAGATTAGGTTTACAACTTGGACCTAGATCTCCTAGTCTATGTGGTTTAAATTAGTTAGACTGATTAAAACACTTACATTAATGTTTCTTGTCCCTAAAGAAATGGATTTAAAAATAATTAAATATCCTATAAATATAATACCCTTTCTTTATCTAACATGGAAGTCAGATCCACTTTTTGCGGGCTGCAACTGACTTTCGGTTTTGTCTTTTGGTCATGCTTGACTATCCTTCGGTGTTTAATGTCAGTTGCATTGAATCTATTTCATCGGTTTGCACTGTAATTTGCATTTTGGGTTCCTCTTTAACTCTCTATATTGTATTTTTGGTTTACACACTTCCTTGTGTCATTAGTTTTCTCTATACTTAGTCATTTTTGGTGATCTTCCAATCTGATCTTCGATTTTCCCTTTACTGTCTTTCGGTGTAAGCTTGCTGAAAGTGTTATTTGAATACTAATGACAAATTAATGTCATTAATCTCCCCGTTGACATTAGTATTAAAAACTGATATGTGCAAAACACTAACAAAATGTTAAGTATATACAACATATATAATCCTTAGTCATTTAATGACTCCCCCTATGTATATGCCGGTATATCTGTACATATGATATATTTTCCTTCTTCATATCACTTTTTTTTTTTATGAATATACATATACATATCTACCTTTTTCCCATTCTTACTAAGTGTACATAACATTTTCAATGATATTTTGTACATTTATCATTTCCCCCTTTATTTGATATTAAGGGCAAAGGTCAATTACCTTAGAGCTTATAAAAAATGTGTGAATGAGAAGACTTCATGTATTCCATCATTTTCTCCCATTGCTCCTTTAGGTTTTCTAGAGACATTTGCTCAAGTGTTATCTTGGCATGCATATCATAGATGTTGTCTGCTATAGACATCTCGGGAGTTTCTATTAGTTGCCTTGCAGAAGTGATATGCTATTGTAGTAGTGTGAGATCTGGCAGAAGTTGAGCCTATAGCTTGGTTACTTCTTCTCTAAATTGTGTCTCTACTTCCCATAGCTCTTTCCTTAACCATTTTACTTTTATGATATTTTCATAATGCAATTTGACTGCATTTTCTCCATCGGTTGTTAGGCTACTAGCACTATTTGTTAGATCTGTATCTAGCTTTGCTATATTTTCACTATTTTCTTGAGTGAACTTTTCAATTGTGCTTAGCTTTTGGATTAAGGTTATAGCTTCAGATATAATGAGATCTAATTCTGATATGAATTCTGATAGCTTTACCTTATTTTTGGCCACTTCTTGGCTGATGTTCTCTAGAAGCTTTTGTTGATACTTTATTTCTGATCTCTCCTCAATTTTTTTCTCAGCATCAATGTTTTGAGTTGCGATGGCATCAGTGAGGATAGCTAGCTAATCAATTAAGGGATTTCTTTGTTCAATATCAACATCGGGTACAATCTGGTGTAGAATTTTCTGTGTTGTCTCTAGTACCATTGATTCCTTATGTTGTTTCTTCAGCTTTTCTTGTAATGCGTTCCTTTGGCATATCTCTCCATATTCTTGCAGTGCATCCATGTCAAGTGTAGTGGGGTCACACTTCGGTATTTCAATGATTTCATCAAGTGTAACCTCCAAATTGTTCTTCTTTTCCTTCTTATTCTTCTTTTGTGACTCAGTGGAGTGTAACACCATTGCTAATTTCTCATCCTTTTCTGTTGTACTTGATGATGTGACCTTTTGTGCTTCTTTCTATTGCGTTGCATCAGATTTAGCTTGTCAGGTGTCTGCAGATGTCTCTACATTCACCTTAGCATCATCTGTAGCATGTTTGTCTATTTTCTCAGGAGTTTCATCTTTTGGTTTGTCTCCTTCATTTGAGTCATTTGTATCATCTTCCTTGGCCTCCTCATATGTGCCAAACCTTGGTTTCTTTTTGTCAAGTGGCTCATTGATTAAGACATCAATTTCCTTTGTTGCAAGATCAATGTTGATCTCATATTCCAGTGGTTGCAACCATGCTATTCTTGCTACTACAGGTTTGATGTAAGTATGATCTGTGTTGACCATGAAGCATATATCATCCTTAAATTTCTTGATGAGTTGCTCAGGGATTCTTACCCTCTTTTGCATTTGGTCTTTAAATACATTAAAGTATACATCCATGACAATTTCAAAATTATCTCCTAGAGCATCTATGTACTCATTTATTTGCATGGTTACCGGCTTGGTGGTGTCCCATTTTACATCTCCAACAGATGGGAACTTTTCTTGAAAATAAAAGAAAATGCACATGATTAATGAGCCAAACTTATAGGTGTTTGAATTTGCATTCCTGATTATCTTGAGATTTTCTTTCAACTGATTTAGGAGTAGCTTGGACAAGTCTAACTGTGTACCTTTCTTCACAATTTTGTAAGCTGTATCCATAACACTTGATGAAATACTGTTTAATCTGCTAGCCTGAAAGAATTTGTAACCCAATACACATGCACCAAACTTAATTTCATCATCGGCCATGGTTGTCACTTTTAGTCCATGCCCATCCCTTTTGGCTCCAGCCATCTTTTCAGTCTCTGCCTTTGGTGGATGCTTGAGTGCCTTTACTTTATTGGTTACGGGGTAACTGGTGACCACATGGATGACATCTTGAGTGATTTCCTTCATTTCATCCAACCATAACTTATTATTGTGCATGCTTCTTAGCACTAACCGAATCCAATCAGTTTTGAAGACCTTCAGAATATTTAGGGCATTGGTAAGCCCTTTACCTCAATGTGTTTTAGTTCATCCTTAAGTGTTCCATCTTCATTACAAAGCTTCTGGTAAGCTTCTTCCTTCTCTGGCATTCCAATCTCTATAATCTTGCAGTGTATGAAGGATCAGACATCCTCAACCAACAAAACCCTAGCTGGTATGCGTGAGAATGCACCAGCATCATCAGGTTGTGAGGCAACCTCTAGATGAATCTTATATTTGGGTTCCTCACATACATTTTTTTTGATGAGTTCGAAATCATCCTTCTTAGCCTTCTTAGCTTTTATAGATCATGATGTTGATTCGATTTTCATAAATTAGGGCTTCTATATAAATGCATAAAGAATGGAGTTATCGGTCTATAGAACTTACTGTTGTGTTTGCACAGATCTCTGAACTATTTTGGAGTGCTTAGTGGTCAAGTCATGATCGCTCTGTAACTTGGTTTCTTTCTGCTTAAAATCGCCTTTGCTCGCTCTGCTCTAGGTGTCATGACAAATGAGTCACTCTGATGCCCTATTTATAGCTGTTTCCCTAAAAAGCATGTAATAAATGCTTACCAACTCGTCAGTGTCTAAAGATTGAGTTCGTTAGTGAAGTCTTTATTACCATCAATGATGCTTATAATGTTTCTGAGCAGTCAGAGTTGACTTAGCCTTTATCGATAGGTTTCGGTAACACAAATAGTTTGTTCATGTGCTTGTTTACCGATACAACTCGATCAATATTAACAATTTTTGCTTATAACTGATATTTCTCGGTAAATGTAGACAATATTTCCTTTCAGTGTATACCGATGGGTTTTGGTATATATATATGTCTGAAGACTTTGTTTACATATTTTTCAACAAGTATAACCATGATGCATCTTTCTTATGCTAATTTGGAATTTTTTTTCATCATATTATGGAACTGATGTAAAGTAATAGCTTAGCGATAATGCAGTTCCATACTTGTTCTACTTAGGTGGGGTTGGTGATGTCACCAAATCCATTATATGGTGTGTCACCATTTGTATTGCTCCTTCCAGCTTCATCATTTCTTGAAGCTTTTCTCCAAATCTTGTCTCTAGCCTTTCAAATATCTACAATGGTGTTTCCATTGGGGTATGTGCTTGTCTCTGTCATTCGGTCTTTGTAGTCCTTTTTGAAATGACCAAATTTATGACAGTGTAAGCATGCCATTCCAGGGTTAGTCCATCCTTTGGACTTTCTAGTCCATAGTCTCATACAGTTTGCAGCAATGTGACCATACCTTCCACACGCTATACAATTTGTCCAAGTATTGTAGTCCCATACATACTGATTACTGATTCTCTTTGGTTGATATGGAGTTTCTTCACATTTTGTCTTCCATGCCTACCTTTTCTTTTTCCAGCATTCAAGACTTGTGTGCCCATTCATCTTGCATGTAGGATAGTATTTGTCCATGTAGGTTACCTTCCTTGGCTGTTCTATCTTAGACTTACATTCATATGCCTTATGTCCTTTCTTGTTGCATTTATAATAGAATCCTATGAATGAAGGTGTAGATTTAGGAATACCTTTCATTTTTCCTCTACACACATTTGCTATGTGACCTTGCTTTCCACAATGTTTGCATATAAGCTTTTTTGGTCTTGGATTTTAATAAACATTCTTTGGATTGGATTGATTTGATGATTCCCCATTTTCGGTAAATCCTAGACCGTTGTTGTTTTTGACTCTTTGTTGTCCTTATAGAAAATCATCCATTCTTTTATTTCTCTCTTCAGCCTTTCAAATAACTTCATTATGCTATTGCTGAATTCTAACCTCATGCTTTAGTTTTTCATTTTCTTCTCTTAGTTCACCGATAATCTATATTCTTTCAATGAGTTCAACATTCATTCTATTTTCTTCTTGACTCACGAGAATGATTTTATTTGTGAGCTCATGGTGATGCTCTGCATTTCTTTGAATTTCTAACTCCTTTTCTTGTAGTTTCTCTGTAATCTTCCTCCTGTCATCAGTAGCTAGTGTTCTTTCTATTTCAGCTTGTCTAGCAGAACTCATCACATCAATCATTCTAAACATCTTGGTCTCTTGACCGATTTGCAACATCTTTATTTTCTCTATCAGATGTTGATTGATCTCCTTTAGATTTATGACGTTCTCTTCTGATGTATTTGATGTTTTTCTTGCATTTGATCCTGAAGACTCAAAGAAATCTAGAATCTCTTCTTCTTGATAATATTTTTCATTTCTTTGAGTTTCCATTCCTTTCCTCTCATCAAACAACTCTCTCATCTTGATTCTAGCTTCTTTATACTATTCATAGAACATCTGTATCTCAAGCTTTTTATTCTCAATATTCTTATCAAGTTTGTACTTCTCCATTGTATGATCTTTTCTCTTAAGTATTTAAGCTTTTCCAATAAGAGACTTATCTCTAATACCAATTAATGGGAAGTAGTACTGAGAGGGGAGGGGTGAATCAATACCTCTAAAAAATTTTCATTTTCTTTTAATCAATTAACCTTTGTAATTAATTGCATATCCATTCCATCTGAACTATACTATGTTTGTGTAAGTTATATCAATTCATAACATTAGTAAACATATGATTCATTCATAGAAACATTTATGAACATAATTGACACATAAAACAAGATATGATATCGTAGAAAACTCTTGTTAGGAAGTAAAACCTATGGCGGGGATGGCACCCACAAAACTTCACTTTCTGTAGAATGGAAGGGGCTGGTTAAGGCTTACAATTTTGATCACTTCTGATGATCTACCCCGTTAGGAGTATCGGTGGAGAACTTTTAAAATCTACTATGTTAATATTTTTTAGCAACACTATTAAGTGTGCACTCGGTTAAGAGATTTGATATAGGACTGTTAAATCCACCTTTCTTGAAAGGATTTCTTACACTTTGCTTCACTTGTTAGAATGATAGCAAATTAAAAATTTGACTTGGTAAGTGCAATCTCCTATTGCTGATATAGATCCTATGTAGTTCACATACAAAATAATATCACCTTAACTATGATTGAATATTACCTCTGATTATCGGTTTCCTCTGTTCTTGGTTCAACTAACCAAATTCTTCTTTTTTTGCTATGGTTCTTGAAACTCTCAATTCAATCCATAGATGTGCTCGTTCATTTTTCCTCTCTTACACACACATTATAATGAATGATTACATCATCTATTTATAGATGGATTGATTTCATCAAGTTGATGATAAAAAGAATGTTAACTCTAAGATTAGGTTTACAACTTGCCCCTAGATCTCCTAGTCTATGATTTAAATCAATTATACTGATTAAAACACTTACATTAATGTTTCTTGTCCCTAAAGAAATGGATTTAAAAACAATTAAATATCCTATAACTAGAATACCCTTTCTCTATTTGATGTGGAAGTCAGATCCACTTTTTGCGGGTTGCAACTGACTTTCAGTTCTGTCTTTCGGTCATGCTTGACTGTCCTCCAGTTTTTACTATCGGTTGCACTGAGTCTATTTCATTGGTCTGCACTGTAACTTTATTTTGGGTTCCTCTGTCAGGTTCCTCTTTAACTCTCTTGTATTGTGATTTTTGGTTTACACACTTCCTTGTGTCATCAATTTTCTCTATACTTAGTCATTTTCGGTGATCTTCCAATCTGATCTTCAGTTTTCCCTTTACTTTCTTTCAGTGTAATCTTGTCGAAAGTGTTGTTTGAATACTAATTACAAATTAATGTCATCAAAAAAGAGGGTAGGTGAATAGATTTAGAGTAAGGATATGAAAGCATATTTGGGGTGGCCAAGGATTCTATTCCAAACATTGATAACTCTGAGTCCTTCTGAAGAGGAAAAATATGAGATGATTAGTTCTCTGGTGAATATGAATAATACTCAATCCAAGATCAACAAAAAAATTATAGGACCTATTTTCTTTTTAAAACCAAATGATGGAGAAAATTTTTCACTCCTTGAGCACTTTACAAGTAGAGCTGGAAGAGAAAAGGGCCAAACACATGAAATGTGAGGATAGTCTCCAGGTGGAAATCAAAGGAAATGAGGGGATCTCTCTTCATGTAGGTGTGCATCCTCCCAAGAGGACTTCTTTCTTGGAAAAGCTCAAGGAGTTGAATGAGGAATGGAGAGGGGTTCATATTACCCATGTTTAAGGTCTTATAGACTGCTCTTGTTTCTTTTTTTCGTCGGTGTGTCTTTTGCTAGTTATTTAAATCTATTTAGTTGGCTAGTCAAATTCAAAGTGATTTCTTATCTATTTAGTTGGATAGTCAAATTCACTTCTTGTGAATACTTTTTTTTTTTCTTTCTCTAAGATTTGATGCTATTTTTTTTGGGTTTAGACCCTATACTTCTTGACTTAATTATACCATAGAGTAAATAACTTGGAATTTTTTGTATTAAATATCAATAAAAAATAGATACATATCATCTAGGTGCCATTAAAGGATTAAATTTTATAATCACAAAGAATATTATTTATAATATCTACTATATTAGATCAAACCCAATGTATTGTTCACAACATAAGCCCTTGACTAGTCTATGTCACGATAGTTCAAAATACAAAAATAACAAAACTTAAAAAATGTACTACCAAGTAGACCACTGGGACAATCAGCCAACTATTCTTTCACTAAATATTTCCCAGTACCAATACCCCAATAGAGGTTGTAAGAATGAAATGTGCTTATTGGACCTAACATTTCCAATACCATAATTCCTGCTTGAGTTGAAGAAGTCTTTGGCCCTCAATTGCTCATTTTCTTCTTTACTTTACTTGGATGTACTTATTCATTGTATTTCATATGATAATCCATGATTTCTATGTGGAATGTAGGATTAGCATTGTTTTATAGACCTGTGTATGCCCATAATGAAGCTCTTGTCTATTCACTATTATAAGTCCATCTTCAAGTAGCTTGAGGAACTTTACATTGGAGATTTCCATGGTCACTGAGACCTTCATGATAACATGGTAGAATACGAGTCTCCTAAAATTCCCAGTTAGCACCCTCTTATTTCTCTTAAACACCTCATCAATTTTCACATTCCAAATAATCCATAATGTATTACTAGAAAGAGAATACTAAAATAGATTGTGATTTTTTCCAATAAAATCAACATGGCCAGTGATAATTTCTAACCAACATCTTTGGTTACTAATATTCTAGTTGTATAGTCCATTAAAAAACATATGCCATAATTTTTTTATGAAAAAGAATTAAAAGAAGACTTGTTTAAATTAAATTTTTTTACAAAAAGAGTATGTTTGATCAAAATTTTGTTGCTATTTGTACGAAAGTGTATTTAATTAAAATATCCATTTGAAGAGGGCCTTTTTAGGCTCTAAGTAGTTGGACCAAAGAGATTTTCAGTGTTTATACCATATCATATTGTCCAATTGAAGATTAACATCTACTAATATGATCAACTCTATCAAATTTATTAGCCAACATATTATAAATATATTTTTCCTTAATTTGTGTAATTAAGGAGTCGTGAGTCAATGTAAAACTCATATATTTACCATGGTCATTAGTAAACTAAACTATAAGAAAAATAAATATATAATTGAAATAATTAATGCCAAGATGACTCCAATTTTTTCAAATAGATTTTTACATATTTTTCTACAAACCACTTAATTTTTTAATTTTTTTAATAAATTCAACATTTACATAATATTTCTATGGTTTTATGCATATACCAAATGTTATCAAGTCTTCCAAATAAATTAATATTATGTTATGGTCTCAAAATAACACTACAAAGAGTTTAACTTGTTAGTAATATTATTTTGTAATTTTTGATGAATAGAGGGCTTTACTATTGATAATTAACAAAGTACAATATTCACAAAAAAGTTCGGGGGATAAAAAATACCCTGCGAAGAGTCACTCGGCATCAAGCCAGAATAAAACATCTATTCATAAAAAAAAAGCATAAAAGAAGAGCCCTCAAGATGCGAGAGCAGTAGCAGAAGAGGGTAGAGGATCTTTATCTGGCGGATTTCCCCATACATCAGGCCCAGGGGTCTGGTTGGGAGGCAACCACCCACCTTCAGTTGCTTTATCCTTCTCCATTTCTCCTTCCTCCCGCCTGGGAGAAATTGCAAGTGCCAGGCAAGGAATTTTATCAGAAGGGGCTGGAGGCCACACAGGTACAGTGGTCGAAGGCCATGAAGCAATAGAGGCAAGCACAAGAGGCCATCTGGAAGCCGAGGCTCTCCTATCAGGAGGAGAGGCAGAGCAGTGATGCCAAGAGCATGGTGTTCTGGAATGCCTCGTAGAGGTACTCCTGCTTTGACGCTGGCCGCAGGGTGGCGTGCGGTCAGTAGAGAGAGAATCTGGTGGCACCCTGGCAACAGTACACAGGGCATTACCCCAATGTTGTAGTAACTCCTGGAAGTGGGCAACTTCAAGGGCCACCTTGTTAGCTTGTACTTGAATCTGCATCATGACATTATTACATAAACATGCCTTAGCATAGAGAGAAACATCGATATCCAAAAAATTGTGAGTAAAAATTACAGCATTGTGGTCTTTCCATAGGGAAAATAGAATCTCCATCCTAAAAGCATGCCAAATCTAGGTAAACTGGGAAGGCATTCTGGGAGAGTCACCAAGAAATGCCATGTGCCAAGAGAAAGGCTCAGGCCGAAATGACATAAAAAAACTATGAATCCAACTCCAGTAATTTTGGGCCTGACCATAGAACCAAAAAATATGCATAATGGTTTAGAGTGCCCACAAAATGAGAATTTAGGATCAGGTACACCTAAGTGCCAAAGCTGAGCTCCTGAGGGTAAAACTTGGTAGAGAAAACACCAAGCAAAATGAGCAATTTTGGGTTCAGTGATAGCATCCCAAATAGTGCGGAAATGCCAGCTCCAAGTGCTCTAGGAAGAAGAAATATGCCAATGGTGATTGTGAGATTCAATCATCGGTAAATGAGGCACCAGCCAAGAGTATCCACGTTTGGGATTATAGTTGGTAAATGGTGTATCAGGGTACTACATCCAATCTTTCCACCAAGGTTTAACTGTCTGAATTCCAAGCTTGTGTAGGAGGTGCGATGGAATAGCAGAGACAAGCAAGTCAAAAGTCTGATGATCTGGGCGCGTGAGCTAGAACTGAACCCAAAAATTGTCCCAAGAGCAGAGACTCATGGTGGCTCTAGAGAACAAATCCTTGGGCATTTGAATGCCTCATTTGTGAAAACAAAGAGTACTAATCCTCAAAATTTTTGCTAGAGGAAACCCTTGCTGTGCAAAAAGCGGGGACCACTAAATATTCTGTTGATTGAATAAAAGCCCATCACAGAATCCATTGCTGACCCATCGAAGCCAAGGTTTGACAGCTTCCCAGGCATGCAAAATACTTTTGGCAACAAAGGTACCTTGGCTTTGAACAGGATGTTTCATAACCAGGAGGGTTTGAAAATGAATTCCTTTCCAAGCCGGTTTGTGCAGCGGGTACCCAGAAGAAATATAGTAGCAAAGTAAAATTATCTAGGCCTCATTGCCTGTGAGGCAACACACAATCCATTTCGCATAGAGGGCTAAGCCCTGCTTCTGGGTATCAAGTAAGCCAAGCCCACCAAAGGCCCTGGGAAGACAACAAAATTCCCACGCAACTCTATGAAAGCCATGGTGATCTGCACCAGAGGCCCAGAGAAAATCCCTCAACAACTTCTCGAGCTTTTTGTACAAAGCCTTGGAAGGAACCCAATAGGAGGAATAGTAAACATGAGTAGCAGCCAAAACCTTGGAGCAAATCTAAAATTTACCAACAAGCGAGAGAGACTTGGTAATCCAATAGGTAATCTTATTTTCAATTTTAACAAGCACAACATTCCATAAAGTAGTAGAAGTAGATTGAAAAGCAAAAGGTATGCCAAGAAACTGAAATATTTCTCCATGCTAGATCCTGGACCAACCAAACTGGGAAAACCAGGGTAGGTCAGGAAGGGAAGACTGTCTATAGCACAAGGTTTTATGCCACTAAATGGCAGAGCCCGAAGCCAAACAGAAAGGGTCTAAACACTACAAGGCTCCCTTAATATTTTCCTCATCATCTGCAAGAGTGAGAAGGGAATCATTAGCAAAATGGCCATTGACCAACTACTGAGTAAAGTTTGGTAAAGAAATCCCACGAAAATGGCCCAAAGAGATAGAATGAGATAACAAATGGCCAAAGCCTTTAGCTGCAAGAACATATAAGGCAGGAGCAAGAGGACATCCTTGTCAAATGAATATGAAGAGCCCAAAGGTGGAAGACTGGCGGCCATTAATGGTGATGCAAGCAGAGGCATCCTGAAAAAGCATCTGCATAAATTGAAGAAAATTGGGGCCAAAACCCAAAGTGTCAAGCATAGAAAGAATAAAAGGCCATTCAATATGATCATAAGCTTTAGCAAAATCAATTTTAAGAAAAAGGGCTTTTTGTTGAGACTTATGAGCCCATTCCATACCTTCCCAAATGACTATAATATTATCAAGAATATATCTTAATTAAATAAAGCCAGTTTTCTCTAGTCAAACAATTTGAGGAAGAATGTGGTGAAACTTGAGAGCCAAAGCCTTAGAAATGATCTTGTAAGAGACATTAAGCGGGGAAATAGGCCGCCAATTGAAAATATCCTCAGGATCCCCAGCTTTGGGGATAAATTTGATGTTACCTTTATTAATAAGATCACCCAGAGATTGGGAGTGGTATGCTTCAAGGTACACCTAATGGAGATTGGGACCAATCGCATCCCAGAGAGTTTTATAAAACTCATAGGGAAATCCATCACAACTTGGAGCTTTATCGTCAGCTATGGCAAAAATAGCTTCCCTGAGATCTTGAAGGGTAAGAATCTGATCACAAAAAGCATGCTAGGAAGGTGAAACACATTGAGGCACAATAATTATGCAATATGTAAGAGCTTGGTTGCTAGCAAGAGAAGATCCCTAAGTGGAAAAAACTTGTTCATAATGACGAACAAAGGCTTGCAAGATATCAAGAAGATTTGTGAGGAGAGACTGATCCTCTTGGATCCTGGTTATACCCACATTGGTTTGACATGCATAGAGAGTTGTAAAGAATTCTTTAGAGGCTTGATCTTTGACTTTTAACTAGTGAAGCCAAGCTTTGATCTGAGCACCTCTGGCAGCATAGTTGTCTGCAACTTGTTTCTGCTGACGCAACTGGGCAAGCTGAAGTTACAAATTCTGATTGAATGGATCGAGGGCTAAAGCCTCCGTGGAAACATAGAGATATTTGGTGTTGGAATCATAGGATTGATGCTTGTAGATGGCAAGCTATCAACCATAAATGCACATAAAGTGTGTCGTACGACGGATGGCATCATTCCACCATTGAATCCAACCAGACAAATGTGAAGGTCTAGGCTCAAGGTTCTAGACCCGATGTATGTGGGCCACCGTGGATGCATGATTGAGAATGGAAGTATTAAAGAAGAAATAAGTGGTGGGAGGATGTTCCTTAGCTGTCTTCCATTCAATAATGAATTGAATGGGGAATTGATCTGACAAAGTCACATCAATAAGAGGAGTAATCGGCAAGGCCTATTTTTTGGAAAAAGAGAAAAAAGACTGTGTCATGATCATAGAACTATTAAGTCATTTATGAATTCTATCAGAGGAGTCTCTAAAATTAGACTACATGTGCCAAACACCATCAGTTGGACAGTGGCCAAGATTGGGATCAAATAGGCCCAATTTATTACGCATGTAATACCAGGCTTCTTGTTCACCAGCTGCTCATCAGAAGGGCAGAATGCCATCCTTGTCATAAGCCACTTCAACCATATTAAATTCACCATAGAAGAGCCAAGTTGTAGGTGGCAGAGAATCCGAAAGCCAATGCCACAGGTGAGATCTCTCAACAGCATCATTGGGAGCATAAACATTAACTTTGCCAAAAGAATGATTCTCAATATTGAAAGTGGCCCAAAGAGATCGGTGCATGGGATCTGAACCATGAGTTATTAAAAAATAATGCCAACAAGGAGAAAGGAGCATTACTACTCCACCTTGACCAACCTTGTGTTGAGAACATAGAGCAAGGTTCTTAGGCCAAATAACTTTGCAGGCCGCATCAAGCATAAAACCAAAAAGTTTAACTTCCTGGAGGCATAAAACATCTAGATTACTAACATGACAACAAACATCCCTGACATAGTACTTTCTGGGAAGGTCTGTCAAACCCCTAACATTCCAGGAGATGTACTTCATGGGAAAATAGTGTCGGACATACCATCATCATCCCCAAGGGATGCAAAACTATTAGACAAATAAGCGAAATTGTTCCCAGGAAGTTCTATAGAGACATTTTGACACTTTTTGGCCATACCCTCCTATGTGGCCTCAGCACACCTTCCAGGGCTTCGAGAGCGGCAAAAGCTGGAAGGAGTGGAAATCATAGAGGTTGCGTGAGTTGTGCGAACCCAATTAGGGTTATAGCCTGAATCCATAATCTCTTTCCCCTGCTGGCCAGGGTTTTAAACGGGAGCATTCTTATCATGAGAAGCAACCAGAGCCTCCACAGCTAGAGGTGGTGGTTGAAAAGGAGAAAAGGAAGCCAAAGCGATAGGTTTAACCTATTTGTTCTTGCGGCTGACTGTTACCCAATCATATTTATTGGTATCTTCTTTTTTACCAGCTTCAATAGGCCTCAAACCAGAATCCTTAGGAGGAGGTTTAGGTCGAGGAACTACCAAAGGGAAATCCTTTATTTTATGCTCTGCAGATTGACAACAATAGCAAGTGTTGGGGAGGTTGAGGTAGAGCACCTTCTGAGAGAAGATGGTGTCGCCAACCTGAATCTCAACAGATTCTTTAAGATCACAAGAGAGGTCAACTTCAATGCAGAGCCTCTTTTGAGGTCAGGGATTAAAAAAATGGTCACACTCACTATAGATAACCCTACCTAGCTTTTGTGTAAGGGCATGCATGAAAGGACAAGAGGGTAGAGGAAGACCAGGAAAATCAACCCACATAGGGACTTTGAGTTTCTTGTTGTCAGAGATCGAGAAGTCTCGAGACCAGCGCTGAAAAACTAAAAGGGAAGCACTAATATTCCAGGGTCCTTTGGCAAATATAGCATCCACATGAGTGGGATTGGAAAAGAAAAACAATAAAAACTTTTGGTGAGACTTTGAATGTCATCCAGACGGATTCCATGAGGAGTCTAGGCTTTCATCACCCAATCCTTAATCATATTTTTAGGAGGGTTGCAACCTAGAAAGTAACCAATAAGGGTATGTGTTTCAAGCCAAGAATAGGAATCATAAAACTCATGAATGGGAAAAACAATATTAGGCTGAGACATACCAAGTGAAACACCTTGGGAACAAACTTGCGAGGTCTCTTGCTTGGAGGTGCCATTGTTATCTGTAACCAAATAACACTAGCATCAACTGTTGGGCTAGTGGTGGCCAGGGCCATAAATACTAGGGAAAATCCTATAGTAAATGCGGTCTAAAAGGATAGGAGGGCTCATAATAGCAGCGCGACTCTAAACCCTAACAGAGAAAAAAAAACTAAAAGAACCAACTTCATTGTCCTAGTTTGTCTATAACCTATTTTTTAATTTTGACATTTGATATTTTTTAATTTTGACATTTGATCTACAATCCTCCTAATTTGTATTAAAATTTGTTAATAAAGTCAACATTCACACAAGATTTATAAGGTTGAACATATATATACCAATAGTTGTCAAATCTTGCTGCTTAAAAATGTCAAATTTCTATATTGCTTGAACTTTGAACTTAATAGTCTTGTAGTTCATTAATTTTTAATCTTTGTTTTGTTCCCTCTCATTCTAACATTAGACCTAAAAGCCAAAAAAAGTGTAGCGATTAAATTTCTTTCCAATTTAACCTGAATGTTGTCTTTCTCAACTCTCCTATTAGACTAAGTATAATTGATACCATGAAGGTTCAAATCTAAAAGCGCTAGGCTAGCCGCTCTACAACTTTAAGGTTGTCAACACACGTGATGTTCGGCCTGACCAACATTCAATGCAGCCCCTGCTTGGTTACCCTAAGTACCCAACTTGTGTTTCATGGTGACTCATTCTCCTAGTACGGGCTTGGAAAACAGAGGGAAGACGTTCAAGCAAGCACTAAATGAGGAAGTTAGCATTCCGATGGAGGCAAAGTTCATGATCAATAGCAGACAAACTAGTAGAGTAGAAGGAGGTACTAGTGATGGAGGTGAGAATTCTAATCCTACTACTATCTGTATCATTAAACCTAATTCTTTTATGTCAATTTCTATAGAGAAAGAGAAGGAATCTCTTAGGAACACTGCAATCTTTTTAGCGGCCCAGGATGTCCATAAACTGCCCTCAAGAACCTTCCTTAACAACTGGCTCAACAATGTCTAGGGAAAGAAGTTAGGATACCATTTCTACTTCCTGTGAATGGTCCAGAGAGGACTCTTTCTAATTTTCCTCAAGAACCCTAAGTCGCAAAAAGAGATCATCTCCAAATAATATTGGAAAATTGGAAATGCCAATTTTAGAGAACTACTGTGGTCTCCTAACGCGGCTCACAATGAGGTCCTTGCCCTCTTGAGACCCTGATGGATTACCATGGGGAGTATCCCATCATTCTTATGGAATATTATTCCCCAAGCAATAGAGTCATTCGACACCATCCTTAGAGTGGATAAAACTAATGTCTTTCTCCCTCATACCGACGCCAGAATTTTGATCATGATTAACCTGTGGATTGATCTCCTAGGTGAAATCATCTTTGACCTAGATGGACACAACTTCAATTTCCCCATTTACTTCTTAGGAGGTCTTAACTCTTGCTTCCTTTGTAGAAGGGAAGGCCACATGAGGCATGAGTGTCCAGTGCTGAACAAAAAGAAAAACCCACCAAAAACCACTTCCTCAAAAAAATATAACATTAAAATTGGAAGGGAGAAGAATGAACCACCTCCCTCCCGACTGGAGAACCCTAAAAGTCTCAATGTGAGAATCCCAAAAGTGTTAGATGCTATTGCGGAGTCCCTAGAGGTGATTAGGAAGACCTTCAATAAGGATTCCAGGAAACTCCCACCCTCGAGCTTGAGGTTTGAAGAGATTGTCGACCCCCGCTCCTAAACACAGAAAATTGAATGCCCAAAAAATTGTGCTCAACAAGATTAGAAAGATCTCAGCTTATAGAAGGAATACCCCTAATTTGGATGAAAGAGACACTGAACTAGCTCTCCCAGGGGATGCAGGACAGGAACTAATTGAATCCTCTAAGAGTAGTGTTATGGATGAACCAGAGGCCATTAGGAATGCCTATGACAAGGAAGATAGGCTTAATAATGTTTCAGTTACCATTATTCATGCCCCTCTTAGCCTCAGGTCCCCTTCCTCCCTCCCGGTACCATGTGAGGTGGAGAGGGATGCCCCTCCCAAGAGTAGCAGATTTGAAGAGGAGATGGAAGGAGAGATTAAAGAGATGGGATTGGCTATGGTGCCTTATGTAAATAGTAGGCCAATCGATTATACCTTCAAGGCTAAGAAGAAGATCAGGAAACCCCTATCCAAGATAGTAGAGGTGGAACCATTGGGGAGAGTTGATTCTCCCAAGGAAGAGGAAGAGACCCCAAAGGTCAAGAAGAAGAGAGGTAGACCTCCCAATCATACCTCTAGTATCAAGCCTCTGAGGATTCAAAAAAAAATCCTGCCCAATTGTTTCAAGAGCTTTCAAGCTCCCATAGATGAGGAATCCTAGTTATAACATGGAGGTTAAACTTACAACATGAAATGTGAGGGGGTTGGAGACCCCAAACATGAAATACGTTGTCAAGAGATTTATTAGAATGCAGAAAGAAGTAGACTTTTTGTTGCTTCAAGAAATCAAATCTGTAGGCTTCTCTTTGGACATTACCCTAATATGCATTTGGAAAGATGCAAGGTGCTTCTTTACTAATCATCAGAAAGGTAACGGAGGGATTGCAATCCTCATGCATCCTAGATGGGCCAAAATGGTCACAGACTAGAGATGCTCACCTTGTGACAGGGTTGTTTGGGTTCGCCTAGTGCATGACAAAAAGGAGTTTGGGATCTGCTCTGTGTATGCAGCTAATGACCACTATGACATGATTAAACTTTGGGACTGGATGTACAATTTGAAGAACATACCCTGGGTAGTATTCGGGGAATTCAATATGAATGAGAACCCACAAGATAAAGTAGACTTGGGTATAGGATGGAATGGAAAGGCAGTGAGAAGTTCTTTTGGACTAAGATGATTAGTAAACTTAGGATATTTGACCCACTAGTAGGGAAGAAGAAATATTTTCAAGGAATCTGGCACACCTAGTCTAATTACCAAAGAGGGAACAAAAGGATATACTATAGACTTGATAGAGTAAATGTTAATAGAGACTTCTTCGGCTTCGGGAAAGGAAGTGATGGTAACTCTATAAAAGTTGTCGCCTACTTAATCTCAGACCACCACCCCTTAGTCTATTCCATTTTTCAAGTAGGATTCTCCCGCAACACCAGAAAGGGAGGGAACTCCTTTGCCCTCAATAATACTCTTCTTAGAAACTAGGAAATGAGGGCTGTAATACTCATTATTAGATGGTTCAACCACGAAGTAACCAAACAGCAGAGTGCCATTGGTAGATGGAATCAATGTACTGACAGTTGGAGAAATGTGTTCCAAGTGGTAGGCAAGAAATTGGCTAAGGACTCAAGGAGACTAGAAACAAAATTACAAGATAAGCTATGTCATTTTGAGCACTGATGCCAATTGGAACTAGCTAATGAAGAAGCCAGAATTAGCCAACCATGGGCTAGGGACTCTCTAAGGAAACTACAACAGTGTAATATTTTGGGTTCCATGGTTAGAGCACGAGCCAACTGGATCCAAGGAGGGGACAGGGGGTTAAAATTATTTTTCCAACTACTGAAAACTAAAGAGGCTAAGAATAACATTGATTTTATATGCTTGGAGAATGACACCCTGACCTCTCCGAAGGATATCCTCCAAGCCTTTGTGAGTTACTATACCAATCTATTCACATCCAAAGATGTAGACCCATGGATGGAAGAGAAGAGAAACAGGATAAGGGAGATCATCCCCCCCATACCCTAGAGGAAGATTTCAACTATCTAGGTAGGCCAATCACTATGGAGGAGATCAATGAGGCCATCAAACACATGACCAATGAGAAGGCCTGGGACCAGATGGACTTCCCATTGAATTCTACAAGGAAAACATTGAATGGATTGGGAAGGACCTACTGCAGGTTTATGAGGAGGCCTTTGAAACAGGCTCCCTGGGGCCAGTAATCAATATAGGATGCATTAAACTAATACCAAAAGAGGGGGATAAGACTCTTATCAAGAACTAGAACCCTATCACCCTTCTAAATGTTTCCTACAAGATCCTGGCCAAAGTTCTTGCTAGAATATTGGTTGATATGCTCCCCATGGTTATCAACCCCACCTAAATAGGATTTGTGAAGGGTAGGTACATCTTGGAGAATCTGATTACCTACTGGAAATCCATGGATTGGGCAAGGAGCTCTAGGAAGTAGGTTAGTAGGCTCCTTATTGATTATGAGATGACATATGATAGAATTGAGTGGCAATTTATTGCCACAATGCTAGAAGCTCTGGGATTTCCCTCAAATTTCACTCACATGGTGCTCACTCTTATGAAGGATGCTAATATTGTAGTAGAGGTGAATGGAGTGAGATCTAATCCTATACTATTAACCAGGTCTATTAGAAAAGGCTGTCAACTAGCTCTGACCTTGTTTGTCTTAGCACCAAACTCCCTGTTCTACATTTTGAGAGATGCCTCCATCTCCACTAAAGTTGTGGGAGTCAGATTACCAAATGAGGAAGAAATGATTAATGTGCAATTTTTAGATGACACAACCCTTATGATTGATATGCAAGAAATAAACTTCAAGAACCTCATGGAAAAATTAGACCTTTTCTTCTCAGCCTTAGGAAGTAGCATATCTATCCCTAAATCAACTCTTCTAGCGTGGGAAGCATCATCTCCAGATTGGAGCCAACAATTTGGATTTACATGGGGAGGTCCCCTCCATCAATTCAGGTACCTGGGCATCCCATGATCCATCCAGCTTGATCTCAGAAACATGTGGGATTGGGTGAGGAACAAGATTGTAGGTAAATTGGGCAAGTGGAACAATAGATTCTTATCATTAGTAGGGAGGATACAGGTATGCTATAAAATTATAGCCTCCTATCCTATCTATTACTCTTCAGCATGGCTTTTCAACCATTATCAGATCAACTTATTCACAAATCTATCAGAGATTACTTGTGGTCAGATGGCAAAGGAAACAGAAAACCTCATGCGGTCAGATGAGATTAGTGTACTAGAACAACCTCTCAAGGGGGTCTTGGGATGAAGTATCTAAGGTGGCTAGGTATATCGCTAGCAGTCAAATGGATAGCCAAATTAGCCCAGGGTAACAAACCTTGGAAAGTACTGGTTAGACACAATATCAATAAAGACACCCCGACCCAAGCCAAGGCTTGGAATATCCTTCCTAGCATCGATCTGATGATAGGGAAATTCAGAGTGAATGTGGCAGGCTCAGAGGTGTTTCAGTCTATTTGAAAAGTGCGGGAGGAGATCAGGTCCCTTGTGAAAAGTAATAACTTGATGGATCAGGATTAGATGGTGTGTGAGGAGAAGTCCATCTCGTGGAATCTGTATAAAGGGGATAAGCCTCTTTCCCAACTGTAGGGGTGCTCTACTAATAAATGGAACTTATTAGGCATTAGCTATCTGTCTGATATCATTGAAAATGATAAACTAGTTCCATGGTAGGAACTTGTTCTCAAGTTTGGCATATCTCCAACCCAATGGAGAAACTACACTACTCTTAAAGGAGCTTGTTCTATACTCAACCTCCCTAGAGACACCTCAGTCAACTCTGACAGAACTGACCTCATCAAATGGAGTGATGACACCCCATTATGTAATAGCAAAGCCAAAGCTGTATACAAGTTACTGGCAGACACCAATACTATATTTGAATACCTAAATGAGAAATGGAATGTGAACCTTGACCCCAACACCTGGAGTAAGAATCTTGGTATGGCACAACCCTGCTGAACCCAAAATTATCTGCTTCATGTGGCGTTGTCTTCTACATAGGTTGCCTATAAAAAAACCCAATGGCGAACTTAACTTGTACTCCTATTGCTCTGATTCTGAAACCTTGACACATATCCTATTTGACTGTCACTTTGCCAAAGTTGTTTGGAACCTTTTTGGTCTAACCCCTAATGTTGATTTCCATATTATAGATGTCTTCTCTGGATCATTAGTAGGATTGGATAAAAGTTGCAATATGTTATGGACTGCTCTTTCTTATTATATTCTTTGGCATATATGGGAATATAGGAATGATGATATCTTCAATGGTAGGAATAGAATTCTCACTGAGTCTTTGAGGAGACTCACCTTCTTTAATATTTCCTCGTAGGTTACATTAACCTTTCAGGTCAAGGAACAAAAAGCTCCAAAGGTCCTTAATAAGGTTATAAGTGTGATGGACATGGAACAAGTCACATGGAAAGAATCCACTAGGGCTCTAGGTGACCAAGACTTTGAGGTCACACTAGGGTAGATGCTCCAGTGGATTAAAGATCAAAGGAAGGTATCTGAGGTGCACACAGGCATAGCAACAATAATGACTGAAGGGAACACCACAAGGTTGGGAGTAGAGATCGAGATTGGTCAAGGGTCACAGGTACAAGGAGGTGAAGGAGCTGAGGGCTACAACGTAGACATGTGAGTAGAAATGGACCCAGAGCAGGGGAACATATACTGAGGAGGTAGACTGATAGTAGCAGTGATGACTCTGCATCAGACCATGAACCATAAGGCATTGCATAGAATCAGGATACTCAGGTAGCCAAAAACTCCAACTATGTTCCACCCATTTCCTCATGACCTCCCCTTCCCTAGGAGGCATACTTCTCTAATCCGTACAATGTCATCCTGCATGATGACCTAAGACTCAAATGGGCAGACCATAAACTGCCGTGGATAGCCTGGTTCCCCAGATAGGATAGGAGGATGGATGTAATTGTTAAAGTTTAGTAGTATTTTGAACTGTTTGAGTAATGATTCACACCTGATGTAGGGGTAAGTGTAATTTTTTGTATTTTAAACTCTGTTGTAAAACTCCCAATGTTTACTTGGTAATAATAATATAGATGATAGTTAATAGAAAAAAAAAGTGTAACATCAAACAAAATATGTTGGAAATATTCAATTTCCATGGGGTTAATAATGACTCCACTTGGACAATGCTCATGTTGCAATTATTAAAATTGAAGTGTCATCATGAATAGTTAGGATAAAAAACAATTCACCCTCTAAACTTATTTTTTCAACATTAAAACAAAAAATTTTCATTGTAAGGAGATTTATATATGTAAAATTTATATATAAAATATTATTTGTACATAAAATATTATAAATTAAATTGATATATATTCTATACACATATCTAATTTTTTTTTAATATATTAACTTATATATTTTCTTATTAGCAAAACTCTTGCACCCTTTTTGGTACACACACTAATAGATAATAATTATAAAAAATAAAA
Source organism: Thuja plicata (assembly GCA_018584345.1). Classification (NCBI taxonomy): domain Eukaryota; kingdom Viridiplantae; phylum Streptophyta; class Pinopsida; order Cupressales; family Cupressaceae; genus Thuja; species Thuja plicata. The sequence goes on from MU226909.1 coordinate 3,349,048, forward strand.
AATATATAAATATAATCATAAGATAAATAAACTAAGTGTAAAGAGACTTACTAATAAGAATTGCTTAATTTAAACAATGCTTTCAATTATTAAAAAACAATTAATATAAATATGAAGAGATATGTATATATAGATTAAATCCTATATAATCTAAATAAGAAAACCTAACAAAATATGGAAGAAAAAAAAATAGACATTATGAAAACACTTTCATTTTTTCTTTTAACTAGAAATCTGCTCACATTGCCTCATTTGTTTTAAGGAATCAAATGAATGATAAATATTTTTATAAATTAAAAAATAGTAGATATTTCTCATTTTACTTTATGAAATATTAAAAGATAATATTGTAAAAAAATGATGAAAATTATAAACTGAAGTTAGATAGTTTAATCACTTGTTAAGTTTGTTTATTGTCTATAATTCTATAGGAACTAATAAACATGTATTTATATGAATAGTGTAGTATAGATGCTCTTTAACCATTCCTTTTATGTCATGCATACTAACACAGGTGAATACTTTGACTCTAATTCAGTGGATTTTTTAGGGTATGCCAAATCGTCCCTTGTGATTTATGACTTACTTGTGATTTATGACTTAAATGTTTCGCAACAAATTTATCTAGTAGATTTCATATAAAATTTAGAGACCCGTAATACAGGTCCTCAGGATGAAGGAACAAACGGTGGGTGATATGGGTATGGCACGCTCGTTTTACACAGTGGACAATTTTTCCGCCTTTCTAACCATTGGCGAAGACAATCCGGATGAAAAATATGCGTTTTGTGACATGGCATTTGGCACACATCTTCGCCCACCTCATATTCAATCATACAAATTGAACACAGAGGAACTTCCTTAATATGAGAATCATTTATCTTGATGGAACCCAAGGCATCTATCAACTCTCTCGCCTCCTCCGCCATCTTTGGAGAAAGAACACCAGATTGGAGTGATAAAAAGAGTTCCATTATATCCGAGTAAGGGATCTGTTCTATGTCAGATTCATTTGAGTCAGATTCATTTAAGTCAGAGAAGTCATCTATGTCAGATTCATATGAGTCAGAGAAGTCATCTATGTCAGATTCATATACTTCAGAGGAGTTCACAATAACCGTATCTTGCACCGTTAACATGTGTGGAATCTCATCATATCGGACATCTTCTACAGTCTGCATTTGTGGAATTTGCTCATTTCTCGCAACTTCCGTCCTTTCCTGTAAGCGGTGCTCTTCGTCTACTCTCCGCCCTAAAATCTCTCTATTACTTTCACCATCACTCTGGTATCCATTTCTTCCAGCTTCCGTCCCCGGCATCTGTCTACTTCTTTCGCCATCACTCTGGTATCCATTTCTTCCAGCTTCCGTCCGCGGCATCTCTGGTAGATTATATGTGACGATTTTATCAAAACAAACTTGTCGATTCACGAATACTTATTCTCTCGCAGTCAATACTAACTCTCTCGCAAACAGTAGGTGCTGTGAGAAGGGTGCATAAATATTGTTTTCAAAGTAGATTTTTCTCCTTCCTCACTTTATACGACACCTAAAGGGTACGAGGCATGCTGAAGTAATCATTTAGTTATTCTCTAATCAGAAGGGCGCATGCTTAAAGTTTAAGTGAAAAGATTAGTCATTCTTTCTCTTGATAAGGTATATACAGTCTTTTTACGAAAATCTAAACTAATAAGCATAGAATATAATATTATATTCTCATTGGAAGGGTGTCAAGAAAAAAGAATATTAAGTTAAATATTAGCTCTCGTCTACCTTGTAATTGATATTCAATCCTTTTCATCACAATATAGACTAAGAAATAAAATAAGAAATATAAAAGATGTTAAATTAAAGATTATTCACTAATTATATTCTTTAGAAAATACAATTCTTTTAACAAAAATCGAGGCTAATAGATAAAATCAAAATTTTAAAAGTTAATTAATTGAGATTTAATGATTACCAAATTAAAAAATTAAAGCTATAATTGAATAATAAATATTAAGTTAAAAATTTGTTATTGCTTATCTTCTTAAGGAAATGCAATCCATATAGATAAAATTTAGGTTAATATGTAAAATTAAATCATTTTAAGTTAGTACAAAACTTATCAACATAAATTTACTGATATATTTAATTAAGTGACAGAAATTGAATAATTTATTAAATACTGAGCATCTTGAAACACTAAAAAACCATACCAAGAAATATGATAGTTGTTATTAGTTTTAATTATTTTAATCTAGAACTTAAATATTATTTTAGTGGTTGACTATTACTAATTAATTATTTGTTAAAAAAAAGTGAAAATTAAACACAATGGTGTGCATATGTGATTTTTACCATTGCATTTTTTCCCAACCCCATGTTGCACATGAGTAACATGGTAAATGCATTTTAAATTAAAATTAGTAGCAAACATGCACGTAATATATTTTCAGTCTCTTACATACTATGTTATTCTTGTAATGTCATATACCATTCAATTTTTTTTACTATCTTTATTAAGCCTTATATATTTATTAAATACAAAAAATCTATATTTAATAATCAATATATTTTTTCATAAGTTTTGAAATAACAATATATAAATTGATTAAGTTAGAAATTGTTTATCTGTATTTTGTCACATGGACCATCAACATAAAAAATGTCTTATATTAAAAGTATGATAAATCTACGTAAGGATTTTTCATATTCTAAACATGTATACCTTATAATTTTCTAGACTTGAATCATGTTCTTACATTTCAACTAGCAACATCAAAATTATATGATCATTACCTCTAATTAGAGCTGAAGGAATATTAAAAATACTTGTAGAGGAGGAAAATCAAACCAAGAGGAAGTGTGGTCAAATGCCTCCAGGATTTGAAATTCAGTTATTTACTTTGCCAAAACTTTTGGAACACTATGACCTCTAAATTTACTATCTAGAAATTAAATGTTTGAGTGGATGGTGTACACTAAGGGATAAAAATATTTAGACTACACAAGATGAAATCAAAAGTTACAAAAGTCTCCCAAAAAGTTTTTAACACTACCAAGAATCAAAATTGTAATACGCTAACAACTGAATTAGTTGGCAATTTTAATAAAACATTAGCATGATCCCTGTGTGTTCATGAAAAATCTAGGAAATTAATTGTCCATAAAAAATTTCTTCTCCAAGCTTTCATCTTGATAATGCAAAATATTTACTAATTATAGAATATGAGCAATAATATGGTGAACAAAAAGAGGGTAAAAATGACCACTGTCTTTCTGAAATTAGTTAAATTTCAATTAGATGAGCAATTTGAGACTTATAAGTGTTCTTTTTAAAAAACAAAAAAAACATACAAGTGTTTAGTGTGTAGGTCAAAAATATTGTAAACTTTTGTAGTTTGAAAAAACCTTCAGTAGAGATAGCTAAAAGTAAATACTAGAATTGTGTATTGAAGGTCCACATAAACTCAAAAATCTGTGAGCTCTAGGACTGAAGGAATAAGTGTGACACTTATAAAGAAGAAGCATAGAGTAGGGAAGTCTCATAAGGGACATGTTATGAAACACCTTGTTGGCTTTCATGGTGAACTTTGGAATAGAGACTTCCCACATGGCAGAGGTGTTGGCCTCTTTTCATGGTGTTGAGTTGGCAGTCACATATTAAATCATAGTAGAAGGTAACGCAAAGAATGTAATTATGATGCTGACAGGTGCAAATACCTCATGATGGAAAACCATAGATGTCATCATTCAAATAAATGGGATTCTTGACATGGTGAATAGGTTTAAGTGCAAGCAAAATTTTTGTGAAGGTAATGGGGTAGCTGATAGGCAGGTGTCGATGGGAAGATTTACTAAATCCATCATAAGTTGGTTTTGCACCCAAAATCTTCCTCATGTAGTTCATGTAGAGATTACAAAGAACATTTCCACTCTCGAAAATAATGGTACTTTCCCCTTAAATTTTTGTTGATGAGAAAGGCTATTCATTTCACTTGGGCTTCACATATTGGGATTAACTCTTTCGGTTTTCATTTCTTCCTTTTTCTTCCATTACTTGAAAATGTCTCTCTAATACTAGGATGGGAGGAGAGTTCAATCAAATTGAACCAGAATCCATTCATGAATATAAAATCAACTCTGTCCTTTGGCCAATTTTTCGTTCGAGACATGTTGACCATTATGTCAAGGGTATGAATGGCCGCAAATCAGAGTTGTCCAAGAAATTTGTAGTCATTGGACAAAGGCAAGGTTGTCATTAGTGGATATCAATCGTGGTTTCAATTGAGTCTATTGCAGTGGCTACTGGCTTTATTGTGGAAGGAAAAGTTATGCCCAAAAATTCTAATGTCCACTTTAAGTCTGACATTAAGCGATTACTCGGCCCTAACGAAAGTATCTCGCAGTTGCAGAATGGGTATAATAGTAAGGAGCTTCTAGATGAGTGGAAAGATTTTTTGAAGTTGTTGATCAAGTTCATCACTCTTGAGGGAATTTTTAAGAGGATTCATTCTCACATCTTCCCTATGCTTAATCATTTCTACCATAATATCAAGTTTAATTTTACGCATTGGATATTTTATTCTTTGTCTCAATCAGTGTCTAAAGTTAAAAGAAATGGGCACCTTCCCCTGCAAAAAGGGCTTGTCCTCTACCTTTATAATTTTAACCCAACCCTGACCTCATAGGTTGGTTCCGATCCTTGTCTAATGGTATAGGTCAGCAACCTTAAGATTAGCCATGTTTAGCCAGCTGCTAAGGACTTGCCTTCTCTCGTGTCTACCAGGTAAATCCTCTCAAAAAATCTAAATACAAACCTTTTAGCATAGAGAAGCCTAAAGTAAAAATTGTTATTGTGTTAGAGGATTCCTCATCCTTGTGGTCTACTAAGTCTGATTAGACAGTTAAAAACACTATTGTCAAATTTCCCTCCCTATCTCAAAACTTTTCTTCACTCGTCTCAGTTCCTTCGGAAATTTGGATCATCGTGCGATTCCTTAGAATATTGCCTCTTTGTCTATTATGAAACCATGCCTACTGATGACCACTATGACCTTGATCATGTTAGGAATAAGGTGGAAAAACTCTGTATTCTCTATAATAGGCAGAATATCGTCAATAAATGGCTCATTGTGCAACTTCACACAGCAAGGAGGAAGATTAACAGGCTGGAAGCTATTGGTAAGGTTGAAAAGAAGGTAGGGGAATAGATTCAGAGTAAGGAGATGAAAGCATATTGGGGGTGGCCAAGAATTCTATTCAAAAACTTGATAACTGATAGATCATGGAAGACAAGACTAAAGAACTAAATTCTCTGAGTCCATCTGAAGAGGAAAAACATGAGATGATCAGTTCTCTGGCGAATATGAAGAATAATCATTCCAAGATCAACAAAAAATTATAGGACCTAGTTTCTTTTTGCAATCAAATAAAGGAGAAAACTTTTCACTCATTGAGCACTTTACAAGTAGAGCTGGAAGAGAAAAGGGCGAAACACAGGAAATGGGAGGATAGTCTCTAGGTGGAATCAAAGGAAATGAAGGGATCTCTCTTCATGTAGGTATGCATCCTCCTAAGAGGACTTCTTTCTTGGACAAGCTCAAGGAGTTGAAAGAGGAATGGAGAGGGGTTCATATTACCCTATTTAAGGTCTTACTGAGCGCTCTTGTTTCTTTTCTTTTTTTTTTGTTGTTGTGTCTTTTGCTAGTTATTTATCTATTTAGTTGGTTAGTCAAATTCACAAGTGATTGTTTATCTGTTTAGTTGGATAGTCAAATTCACTTCTTGTGAATTCTTTTGGTTCATTCTCTAAGACTTATGTTATTTTTTTGTTGGGTTTGGACCCTATTCTGCTTGAATTAATTATACCATAAAGTAAATAAGCTGGAATTTTTGGTATTAAATATCAATAAAAATAGATACATATAATCTAGATGCCATTAGAGGATTAAATTCTATAATCACAAAGAATATTGTTTATAATATCTACTATATTAGATCAAACCCAATGTATTGTTCACAACATAAGCCCATGACCAGTCTGTGTCATGAGAGTTCAAAATATTAAAATAAAAAAATTACAAAAATGTACTACCAAATAGACCACTGGGACAATCAGCCAACTATTTTTTCACTAAATTTTTCCCAGTACCAATACCCCAATAGAGGTTGTAAAAATGAAATGTGCTTATTGGACCTAACCTCTCCAATACCATAATTCCTGCTTGAGTTGAAGAAGTCTTTGGCCCTCAATTGTTCATTTTCTTCTTTACTTCACCTGGCTTTACTTATTCACTGTATTTCATGTATGATACTCCATGATTTCTGTGTGGAATGTAGGATTATCATTTTTTATAGAACTGGTTATGTCTATAATGAAGCTCTTGTCTATTCACTATTATAAGTCGATCTTCAATTAGCTTGATGAACTTTACATTGTAGATTTCCATGGTCACTGAGACCTTCACGATAACATGGTAAAATATGAGTCTCCTAAAATTTCCAGTTAGCACCCTCTTGTTTCTCTTAAACACCTCATCAAATTTCACCTTCCAAATAATCCATACTAAAATAGATTGTGAGTTTTTCCAATAAAATCAACATTACCAATGATAATTTCTAACCAACATCTCTGGTTACTAATATTCTTGTTGTATAGTCCATTCCAAAACACATTCCATAATTTTTTTTATAAAAAAAAATTAAAATAAGACTTGTTTAAATAAAACAATTCAACAAAAAGAGTATGTTTGATCAAAATTTTGTTGCTATTTATATGATAGTCTATTTAATTACAATATCCATTTGAAGAGGGCCTTTTTAGGCTCTAAGTAGTTGGACCAAAGAGATTTTTAGTGTTTATACCATATCAAATTGTCCAATTGAAGATTAAGATCTACTAATATGATCAACAATATCAAATTTATTAGCCAACTGATTATAAACATATTTTCGCTTAATTTGTTTAGTTGAGGAGTCATGAGTCAATGTAAAACTCATATAGTTATCATGGTCATTAGTAAACTAAACTATAAGAAAAATAAATATACTGCAATCTCCTCTAAGAGAGGAATACATTATGTTATTAGATGCAGAAATATTAAATTTAATGCTAAGAGTGGGCCAGTCGATAGTTGTCCATTATAATAATATAATTAAAATAATTAATGCCAAGGTGACTCCAATTTTTTGCAGAACATCCTTGAAGGATGGATAGGATCTTACCATAATGTACCAAATTTACCATTTGGACCGGTTAATATATATTTAAATCCTTGTTTAAATTCTCTATGATTGTGATTCTTACATACAATATAGCTAGTCATGCAGAAATGGTGTCATCTTAATCAATTTAGGTTCAATATTCACCATGAGTTTAGCCAATGTAATGATGATTTTAAATGTTTGATAAGGTGTAATCTTTATTAAATTGATGATGAGGAACTTAGATCTCTTGCACATAAATTTGAGGAACATTAGTTAGGTACTAATAATTCTATATTATTTTCGAAGGAGAGGGAAATTTAGATAGTTATCTTGTTTGAAAAAAATATGTATTATATAAATTAGTGTGATAGAAAAAATTATGGAAAGGGCGATCCCACAATAGTGGGTTGCACTTTTTTTCCTAAACGGAGAGTGAAGTCTACATTTTGAAAGAAACTTTCAGATTCGGATGCATATTGTCATTAAACCATTTGAAATTGGAAGATGAAGTAAACTAGAGTCTTTTAAGATTTTCAGTGTAGATTCTAAACACACACACACACACACACCCACACACACACACACACACACATATTTTATTTGATTTTAATAGTTTTTTTTTCTCCCACTAAAACTGCTATGTTGCTGAAAATGTCATTTTAAAAAAGGTTACATTGACTTCATAGGGCAAATTTTTTTTTTCTAAAATAGATATTAATGCGCTTCTTTAGAATTTGGTTTTGTAACATCCATATGGAGGGCCTGCCATTGGTTTGATGATATTATCATGATTATTTCATATTTTATGAACGTTTGAAGTAGTGTAAACCGTAATTTTGACATACCTTGACTGCATAGCTTATAACTTGTTTAGTATTTATCAAAATTCATTTTTTTGATAGAAAGTAGACTCGAAGCCAGAGGGCACTATTATTTTTCAAGTTTTTTTTCTCTTTTCTACTATTTTTCATTGAACGTCAAACTTGGAGGTTTATTTTTGATAAAAGCCTACATTTGATGTACATCACAAAAAATAGACCTAATCAATTCAAAAATTGTCAAATCTATATTCGTTAGAAAGGTCTTTTAGAGTATTTGTGTGATGCAAAAGGAAGTCTCCATATTCTTCCATTTGAGCCCCGCGCTTGAGCATTGAAGGCATGGAAACTACAAATTTCACTTAACTTCTGCAAATGGCCAATATTTAGTCAGTTTTGATAGAAAGTACTTTCGATAGAAAGTAGTTTTGATCGAAACTACTTTCTATCAAAATTAGTTTCAAGATTTGGCGTTTGTTTGCCATTAACTAAATCACTTTTCGATAGAAACCTATGTCGGCCTATTAGGTTCTGTTTCGGGTTCAGAACAATTACATATAAATAAATATATGTTTTTGTCATCTTATTAATTTGAAAGTTTCAAAATTATTCGCATTTTGGTAAAGGAAGACAAATTTTCAAATTGTGATGAGAAATAAAAAAGAAGGCTAAATAAGAGTACACGACATTATTCAGAAGTTACTGAACAAAGACTACGTGAAGAAGCTCAGGAAATATATTATCATAAGAAACAAGGTACATCTCTCTCTCTCTCTTTCTCTATATATATATTTTAAGTTGATGATTATTACTTGTCTTAATGAAACATGTAAGCATGATATTGCAATACCTAATTTGATAAAGAAGTCCTAATTATACCTATTAGGTGTACACACAAAATTAGTGCACTTCTATGGATCCTTACATGCAAGGAAATTCAAGAATGAGCCCTCACAAATCGATCCATAGCTCTCTATGTATGGAGTTGCGAGATTTGTAAAATTGCTCTCAGCTAGAGCTATAAACTCATGACCTTTCCAATAAACCATACAATGAGAAATTCATAATGAAAATAAGGGCAAGAATGCCAATATCTCCAATGAAACCAAATGTATGCAATGTAATGCAAATCTAAATGATAATGCAAAGTAGTCTATGAAAATGAAAGTACAATGCAACTAATCTATGAAAGGAAAGAACA
>MU226909.1:3378376-3400577 GCA_018584345.1 Thuja plicata
CATCTTGAGTTGCCAAACTGAGTGTGACGACGTAAAGCACAATGGAATCCACACAAAGTATTTTTTGCGCTTTCTTGAAAAGTCCTTTCACCCTCTTCATGGAATGAATGTGACCATTAGTAGCTTCAGTAACAAATTCTATTTCTAGCTTATGCCTACCCATCACAAAGAAAATGTTATAGGCCTTTCAAGGACTTGCTGCTGCTCTAGGTGTGCTCCTGCACCAATAAAATAGGTTATTGATATCTATTAAAGCATTATATGTTATTTTTGGTCAATTTCATGTATGCAAAATAAAGGAGCATGAGTCACTTGATAATAATATGTCATTGACCCATCCCAATACTACTCCAACTCAAACACATTTAACTACAAAGCAAAATTTTATATCAATATCATAATATTTATATATTTCAAACAATCTAAACCCTTAAAAATGAAATGAAATCTTGCAATTAGTATAATACACAATACCTTTTTAATTCAAAAATTTTTCAATCAATATAATACACAATACCTTTTTAATTCAAAAATTTAACATCTGAAATATTTATGTAAAATTTTAAAATATTTGTTACCATTCTTAAAAAAAAGCTCCCTTTTTTAAAGTATAAAAGGACAGCGTATCTGTCCCTGGCATTCCGCCCGGTGTCCCACCTTATCCCGTCGAAGAATTATTGTGCTAAGCGTAGTGGAAAAAATAGCCATACTGCAACGGCACTATCTATTTACATCGCGCAACCTTTAACAAATGAAATGTCAGTCACAACACCAAAACACTAACTTTTCAAGGCACATACACCGATGGCCGAGGAGGAATGGAGAGCCGTCCATGGCAGAGATAAATGGGAGGGGATGCTATGCAGTTGGCTCAAGACTTCATTCCAACATTCGAGATCATCCGTTAAGCCGCTCAAAAAATCCACTGTGTACACACCGTCGACGATACATTTCTGGTAGCCGGCAATTTGTGTGAGACAATTTGCTGGTCAAAGTTTTCTCCCCATTGAAATCCTATCGGGCTAATTATTTTCTTCAAATTAATTTTTGAATGTCAGATGAATAAAATGAGATGGGAAAGTATTATTTATGATAAGGAGACATTTTGTAAATAATATCCTTTCCAATCTTATCAATCTAGCTTGATTAAAAATCTTAAATATATTGATAAATTGATTGCTTGTTACATTTTAGTTGAAGAAAAGTATTCTTTATGATCCATAAGTATTTGTATGATATATTTGTAATCTTAGTTAAAATACTTGATGATATTTTTTATACTCTTATGTAGGATTCTAATGATATTTTTTAAATTAAATCAACCTTTAATAGTCCTATTTAGGCAACCAGAGTTAGGAACAACTAGTGGGAACTCAACATCAAGATATTTGTTATTGGAACATAATTGGTGGATCAATGGAGCCCCAAGAACCATTGACCTACCAAAATAGGGAAATCAAATGCACACAGTTTGAAACTATCATTCAGATCACCATGTGAAAATATCACATCAAATTTTTTAAAATTTTAGGTAGAAATAGGCTTGGATGATAGCCAAGGAGACCACACTCTAAAATAAGGGCACAATAATTTACTCCATTGAAGGAGTGATTAAATACATAGGATATACAAGATTGATTGCACCTTAATATTAATACATCACATTTAATAATTAAATTGTTTTGTTAGTGGAGATAAAAAGAGGTCAATTAGTCAAATTTGAATTTTTGAATCTATTTTACTTTTAAATTTATGCTAAAAAGAATAATGACCTCATGAGAAAAAATCTAACCTATGAGCTAAGGCCAAGTAAATAGAGAATTATTAGCTGATAGCCTTGAACATAGGTGAAGAAAAAGTCACCGAAATTATCTCACGCAATTAAACTACTCTCTTATACAATGAAACTACTGTCTCATGTTGGTAAACAACTTTGAGGCTCTGAGAAATAGAATTGCTACTAGAGATCAATGTATAAACTACTGTCTCATTTTGGTAAACAACTTTGAGGCTCTGAGAAATAGAATTGCTACTAGAGATCAATGTATAGATATCTGTGCAATGATTGGGAACTGGAATTAGAAGGGATAGGAGAGAAAGGGAAAGCGTGCTACAAAGAAAAATTTTGTGGAGGAACCTAGCATCCAACTCATGTAGGAGCTCACACTTCTCACTCCTACCCAATTGGTAAGACAAAATACCACCGCTTTGGGTTTAAACAAGGACTAACAATTTAACCTTAAGAGTTTATTTGAGGAACATGATGACTGCGGCTGATTTAGAGACCAGTATCTGATACCGATGAGGGAAAGAGGGCTTGATGGGTTTCCACATGACCTTGTTGGTGAAATAAGAAAATAGATTTAGCCATGGAATCAGAGCCTGACACTGGTTCAAGGGCCCTACATTGAATTTTAATGACAAGTTATAGGCATAAATGTTCCTTCGTTCTGTAGGCAAAGTGGCTATATATGTGATGAATTAAAAATATGCTAAGAGAGTTGGATATTGCACTACTATAATGGTGTACTTGGCAACAAAAGTGTTGGACTTCGCTGGAAATACAACCAGCTACAAGAGGAAGAGCATAATCATTCCCAAGCATATCCCTCTTACTATAAGGAATAATGAAGAATTAAGGAAATTGTTGGGTGGTGTTACTATTTCCCATGACAATGTTCTTCCCAAAATACAGTAGGTGCTTTTGCCTAAGAAGGTTGCTGCGTCTCTAAACAAGGAGCCCAAATCTCCTATGAAGGCAAAAGCTTAGATTTGTGCTAGAGGGTTCGTGATTATGAGTTTTGTTTAGGTACTAATTCCAAATGGTTTTCTAACACCAATTTTATTTAGGTGCTTGTCCAACCCCTTTGATTGTCTTTTCTTGAATTTCTTAATTGTTGATTAAGGACAACCCTGTAGTTTATTCAAATTTTTAGTAAATTTTATTATTTAAGCTTGAACATGGTAATTTATTTTGTTACCAATTACGCAAAAAATGCCTCTACATAGTCATCATTTATGAATAAGTAGGTTATTACATAATACGAACCTGAGCACTTGTAACTTTGGTTAGAGCATGATACTCAAAATGAATGAGTTGTGCTAGCATCTACATTTTTTTCAGATTATATTTAAATTCTGGGGAAAAAATTCAAAGCACTGAAATATAGTTTATGACTCATGCATTTTCAAATCCTTGTTGAAATTCTTTATGATTGGGATTCTTACATACAACATACCCAGTCATGCAAAAATGTGTCATCTTATTAAATTTAGGTCCAAGATTCACCATGGCTTCGGGTAATGTGATGATGATTTTAAATGTTTGATAAAGTGGCATCTTTAGTAAACTCATGATGACGAACTTAGAGTGCTTGCACAGTTATGAGAGACGTGAATTAGGTATAATTTTACACATTTTTCAAAGGAGAGGAAAAAATAGATAGTTATCTTGTTAAAAAAAAAATTATATAAATTAGTGTGATAGAAAAATTTATTTAAAAAATGCTGCTTCAATTGTCAATAGGAAAATAGGGTATTGAGGCAATTGCCAGATCTATCTAAAAATTTAAGCTTAGTCATTGCAAATAGAATTTTGACAACAAATGTCCTCAATATTAGAGAAAATTGATGTTTGAATAAGGATATAGCTCTGCATTTTTCAACTATCTGTCACATATTAATCTATTTATTTTTGAAAACTAAATTTTTTTTTTTATAGAAAAAGATAAACAAAAGAGCTCTGATTGGTTTTCGGGGACTTTGGCAATTTTGGTGCTGCGCCCTGCATTTTTTTCCCGAAACACTGCGTGGATCCAAGCCCTGACAAGACCAAGGTGGCGTACAATGGTGGAGGACCACCGGCGGCTCCCAGCGATGACAAGTCTCCAGGTGTGTTCAATCCAACTCATAGTCTAATTAATATGGCAGTTAATTTTAGTCCTTCCCTCAGCATTTCACCCGATCCCGTACCCACCCCTCCTCTGGTTAGCCATGAATGCCCGTCTGATGGCATTAAAACTACCTTACATAACCCAAAAAGACCAGTCGATGCCCTTCCCTCCAGACCGAAATTGTTCTTTGAAGCGGTTTCGAACGCCGGATTTGCAGTGGACACCAGTGCTAAATTCTTTTGTTTTGCATCTAATGGAGCGTGCAATTCCGGTAAGGGTCCTTGGGTTCCTGATAATCCATTCTCTGTTGTGCCAAATCCAAAAATGTTGGTTGAAATCTTGAATGAAAAAAATAGACTTAGAAATTGCACTATTTTCTTCTCTGCTGTTGAATAGATAAGTGTCCTCCATGCAAATTCCTTGATGAATGGTTTCACAATTACTAGAATTTGAAATTGGGTTATCACATTTCGTTCTGTAGGCAAATCCAGAGGGGCCTATATGTTATTTTTTTTGTCTCTCAGTAATCTCAGGCCGAAGTACTTAAAAAATAGTACTGGAATGTGGGCTCTACTTCATTTCGTGCTCTGGCATGGTCTCCTGAAGCCATCCATGATGAGGTAATTTATCTCTCCGCCCCTAGGTGGATACTGGTCAAGCATATCCCTCCTTTCCTATGGTGTTTTCTGCCGCAGCTTTTGGAACCTTTGGGTAGGATCATCCAAATGGATGATACTGTTAGGTTGGTTCCCCACTTGGATGCTCGCATCCTCATAGTGATTAAACATGGGACCGATATCTCTGAAGCCCTAAATGTTAACATTGATGAAGATAAAATATCATGCCCCATAGAAATCATTGGAGGATTAAATGCCTATTTTTTGTGCCGAAGAGAAGGGCACTGACAAAAGGATTGTCCTATTATCAAAAAGAAAATGGATACTACCTCTGGTAAAACCATAGGCGATAGCAACCCCCAGTCTCCCCCTGTTAGAAATGTTATCGACTCTCAACCATCTCAACCAAATACCCAGACTATTCATGATACTCTGCATTGCACACCTATCTCAAATGCATCTGCCTCTCCTCAGGTCCCCATTATTGTTAATACTTCTTCAGCTCAATGCGTTGATGCCCCTACGGGAACCTCGGATGGGTTTCTAACTATCACCAAGAAACGACGTAGGAAAGTGAACAAAAAGAGTGTTGTATCAACTCCAATTGCTCCTCCCAGTTCAAACAGCCCCATCTCGGTGTACCCACAAAATTGTGAACCTACTGATAAAGATTTTAATACTCCTAAATCCTCAGCCCCACATAAAGTTCTCAAGGAAATTGAAGATAACTGTATTATTGAAGTAATTCCCGCTTGTAATCCCACTATGGTCTCATGTAGCATCAAGCAGCCCATGGAAGATGATAACTTGACAGTTTTTGAGTCTGACTATGATTATGATGGTATGGAGGATTTCCCCATTTCCAAAAGGCGGGGGAGACCTGTTGGGTCGAAGAATAAAAACTCTGGAAACAAAAAAAAAGAGGACCCCTCCCCAAATAGTGTGACTCCCACCCTGGGAGTTGATATGCAGTGCCCCCCCGACCACTGTTTCTCAATGAACTGTGTTTCATGGAATATAAGGGGCCTTGAATCCCTGGATAGGAAATATGTCATAAAAAAATACTTAGAATCTCATAGTAATTTGGACTTCTTGATGCTCCAAGAGATCAAAGTGGTGGATTTCACCCTAAATATTAACCTGGATTTTCTATGGAAAGATGCAGTCAAATACCAAACTTTGCACACTAGGGGTAGAGGTGGGGTTGCTCTTCTTATCAACACTAAATGGAGTAATTATATTACAGATCATGGAGTGTCCCCATGTAATCGTGCTGTCTGGATTACCATAAGGCATAACAATAACAATTTTGGTGTATGCTCTGTTTATGCTTCAAATGACTGGAAAGAAAGAATAACCCAATGGGACTCGCTTGATGGTCTCCCTGACTTACCTTGGATTGTGGGGGGGGGGGATTTCAATATGATCGAATCTTAGGTTGATAAGGAGGGGGGCCTGCCCTTTATCTGGAAAGATAGGGAAAAATTTCATTGGGATAGAATGAAAAACAACAAACTTTTATATGACCCGCTTGCTGGAAATAAGGATCACTCTCCTAGGATATGGCACACATGGTGCAATTTTCAGCAAGGGGTTAACATAATTTACTCAAGATTGGATAGATTTTATGCCAACAAGAACTTTTTCTCTATCCTCCCAGATAAATGGGGAAACTCTATTTTAGATACATCTACCACTCTTTCTGATCATCACCCCATTAAGACCTGTTTTACTATCAACAGCTCCCCAGCTCACTATAGGACTTCTGATGCTAAATTCATATTAAATAATAGTTTTCTGAGAGATGAAGATGTTTTGGCTGCTGTTAATATCCTTTGTTTGTTTAATAGAAATCACTACCCTTACCTCAATTATATTGAAAAATGGGACTTAAATGTTAATACATGGCAAAACTTCCTTAAAACCATTGGCCAAAAAAAAAGACAAAGATTATAGATGCATTGAAAAAACCCTCTCTTCTAATCTTCAGATTGCTGAAGCCAACATTCAAGACAACCCCTCTGACTACAATCTTACTACCCGGGTCATTTATGCTAAGGATGCTCTTAGCCGGCATCTTCAGGCCAGAACTCATGGAGCTAAAATTAGGTCTCGGGCCAATTGGCTGCAATTTGGAGACAGGGGATCAAAATTCCTTTTCAATCTTTTGAAGCATAAATAGACTAATGAGTCAATTGATAGAATTGTCATTGATAATCAGGATATCACCAACCCTAACATGATAAAGGATGCCTTTGCTAAATATTACCAAAATCTCTTTACATCTGAGGACTCTGAGGAAGGGAATAACATTAGGAACCAATGTCTTTCTCTTATTCCTAATAAGATCAATGATCAGGATGCTGATCTCCTTTCTTCTGAGATTACCTTGGGGGAAGTTGAGAAGGCTATCCTCTCTCTGCAGAATGACAAGGCCCTCGGACCCGATGGTCTGCCTGCAGAATTCTATAAGGCTAACATTGGTTGGATTTGCCATGAGCTACTTAATGTCTATTCAGAGGCGTTAGATAGAGGTTCTTTGGGTATGAACATCAATAGGGGTATCATCAAACTCATCCCCAAAGAGGGTGATAAAGCTCTTATTAAAAACTGGAGGCCGATTACTCTGTTAAATGTCTCATATAAATTTTTGGCCAAAATCCTTGCTCTGAGGCTTCAGGATATTCTTCCTAAACTTATTGGATCAACTCAGACCGGATTCATTAAGGGAAGGTATATATTAGAGAACGTGATAACTAGCTGGGAGGCTATGCATTGGGCGAAGCACTCCCAGCAAAACTGCGCTATGTTATTATTAGACTTCGAGAAAGCATATGATTGGGTGGAATGGAACTTCATCACCATGACTCTCGAAGCTTTTGGATTTCCCAATAGATTTTGTAAACTTTCTAAAATGATGTTGAAATATGTCTTTGCTCAAATTGATATCAACGGATCCCTATCTGATGCCTTCCCCCTTAGTAGGTCCATCAGACAGGGCTGCCCACTCGCCCCTGCCCTCTTTGTGATTTCCTCAGAGGCTCTCCACTATATCCTAAGAGATTACTCTATGTCCCCTGCTGTTAATGGTATCCTGCTCCCTAATAATGAAGAGTTCATTAACAGTCAGTTTGCTGATGACATGACTATATTTTTTGAAGCCCGTGACAACAATTTTGAATCTGTCCAAAGCAATCTTAAGCTGTTCTGTACTATATCTGGAGCCAAGATCTCCCATTCAAAATTTGTTTGCCTTGGGTGGGATGAGGTGCCTCCTAACTGGAGCAATAGGTTTCAATATCAATTGGGGGGTCCCCATTTGATTGTTAGATACCTTGGCATTCCTTTTTCCGTTGAGCCCTCTCTTAAGACTATGTGGACTTGGATCAAAGACAAAATTAACATCAAGCTTAACAAGTGGCATAACCGATCCCTTTCTCTTGTTGGCAGAGTTCAGGTTTGCCAGAAGATTCTGTCTTCCTATAATATCTACTACTCTTCGGCCTGGATGTTTAATAATTATCAGATCCTTGAAATCCAAAAGGCTATTAGGAATTTCTTATGGTCTAATGACAAAGGATCAAAAAAACTTCATGCTATTAAGTGGCAATGGTGTCATACAGACAGCCTCCTTGGGGGGTTGGGTCTGAAGGATCTTAGGACTCAAGGGGTGGCACTTTCCGCCAAATGGATCTTCCACTCTATGGAGGGTGATTCCCCATGGAAAATCCTCATTAGAAGCAACATAGAGAAGGGATTCCCCAAGCATGCCAAATCTTGGAAAGGCCTTCCCTTCACTGATCTTATCATGGGGAAATTTCCCATTAAGGTCCATGGGTCTGTGGTTTTCTGCTCCATTTGGAAAGCTTGGGAATAGGTTAGGAAGTATGTTACTAATAAGGATTACCATGATAGTCAAAATCTATATGGTGAAAGATCTATGTGGTGGAATTTGCAGATCTCTGGAAAACCCTTAGCCCTCTCCCAAGGATGCTCTGCTAGGTATTGGAATAATAAAGGCATATCCCAGCTGGTTGATTTATTTGAGCATAATCAAATTATGCCTTGGAATGATCTTAAAGATAAGTTCAACATTCCTGACTCACAAAAAAAAACCTACAATATGATTGTTAAAGCCACCAAAGATCTCCCCTTGACTTGCCATGTGGACTCCAATAGGGTCCTTCAGTGCAAATGGCCTAATGGTAATATTCTTAGCAAAATTAAGGCTAAAAACATATATAGTGTCATTAATCACAATGACTCCATTATTGAACATATTAATTCCCTTTGGTATACCTCCTTTGATAACTGTTCCTGGAAGAAACTCTTCACCTCCCTTTGGAAGGGACCCATTGAACCTAAAATCAAGTATTTTAGATGGCTTTTGTTGCTTAATAGACTCCCTGTTAGAAATATGGAAGAAAAAACTGAGTATTGTAAATTATGTAAGATGCCTGAAACTAGCAGGCATATTTTCTTCGATTGCATTTTTGCCAGAAAGATTTGGCAAATGTTTGACATTTCTTACCCACTGGATTATACTATTATGAATATTGTGTTTGGTCATATTTATGGGATTAAAAAGGACACTAATATATTCTGGTATATTCTTTCTTCTAACATCTTGTGGCAGATCTTGAAGTTCAGGAACAAAGAAAGGTATTAGGATAACACCAGGTCCCTTACTGAGTATTTCCAAAAACTCACTTATTTTAAAATCTTTTTGCAGGTACATACCACGATGCTGATTGATAAGGAGAAGCTCAAGAGATTCCTAAAGACTGGTCATGCCACCTTCTTTGTTTATGAGATGCAACATGGACATGAGTGGAGGAAAAACATTGATGACTTAAAAACATTTGAAAATACCCTGAACAAGTTGAACCAAGAAGTTAGAAAGAGAAAAAACACCAAGAAAGAGTTGCTGGCTATGCTGAGACAGTCTCAGGAACGGAATAAGATTGCTTGGATGGAGGGGGAGAAGGGATGGACGACCTGGGTTGATGCTATTGATGGCATCCTACTCTAGTTTGGGTTGCTCTTATACCTTGCTGTTGTCTCTTGTGATGTCTTGTATATGATGAAAACTCTCTTTTGAACCTTTTCGGTGAGGCCCTGCCTCGTACCTTTTTGTTGACTCTGTGAGGCCTGACCTCGTACTCGTGTATATTGTCTCTTTTTGGAAATCCTTATAATTAATATAAAAAAAATAAATTATTTTTTAATTGTCAAATGAATAAAACGAGAGAGAGAAATATTGTTTATTATAAAGAGACATTTTGTAAATAATTTTCTTTCAAATTTCATCAATCTAATCTGATTAAAAACTCAAATATATTGATAAATTATTTGCTTGTGACATTTTAGTTGAAGAAAATTATTCTCTATCATCCACAAATATTTGCATGATATATTTGTTATCTTATTTAAGCTTACTTGATGATATGTTTTGTACTCTTATTTAACCTTACTTGATTAAATTTATAAATAGGCTATTTACAATTATAGATTGAAAATTGAAAATAACCTCTTTTGTGGGACTAGTAAATTAACTTTATTCTCAGCTTCACTCAAAACTCTTTCAAAAACTAGATATAGTGAATAAGATCTTTAAAGATTTATGAGCATGGTCTAATTAGAAGGGTGTATGCTTAATGTTTAAGTTAAAAATTAGTTATGCTTCCTCTTGTTAAGGGATATACGATCTTTTTACTAAAATCTAAACTAATAAGTAAAATAAAGAATTAAATATTATATTTTCATTGGAAGGGTGTCAAATTCAAGAAAAATAAAAGATTAAATTAAACATTAACTATTATCTACCTTCATAATAGATACTCAACCCTTTTCTTAAATTTATAGATTAATAAATAAAATAAGAAATATAATACTATGGTATGCAGTTTAAGGAAAAATAAAGCTTAAGTTAAATATTACCTATTGCCTATCTTCTAAGTGGTAATTTATTGCTTTTCTTCAAAATATAGACTAATAAGTAAAATAAGAAATATAATGTCGTGTTCTTGTTAGGAGGTTTATATTAAAAGTTTACAAAAATATATAAAATTAAAATAATAAAAATTTAATTATTTTAGATTAGTTAATTGAAGTTTAATAATTATGAAATTAATGAATTAGACGTTTTAATTGTATAATAAAGATTACAATAAAGATATTCTTTTTTAGTTCTTGTAACACAATATAATCCGCTTGACAAATATCTAGGCTAATAGGATAAATTCAAATAATAAGAATTTCATTAAATTAGATTAATTTATTAAAATTGATGGTTGTCCAATTAATAAATTAAATGTTATATTAAATAAAATAAATTTATAGATATTTATTTTTAATATTTATTTAAAAATATTTGATGATAGATTAAAATTTCTTTCATAAATAGTTTAACAATTTATTCTATGCAATTTTGAAAATCTAACAACATTTTTTTGACATTATATCTATTATTCTAGAAATCATCCTTTTAAGTAAGATTTTTTATATATTACAAGAAAATGACCCAATAATTATAAAGAACTATCAAAACTATCTAGATACTTACAACATGAACTTTTACTATTAAACTAGTGTCTTTTAGCAGTAATATTCTCATCCTCAAAGACGAGAAGCCTCCCTGCTCGAAGGTCTTGCGTTTGAATCCTGTAGTAGGCACATTGGTATCATTGACCAAAATGAGTCTCCTCCAGTACATGCCAATCGAGTATGCTCTCTTTGCACCACTATTGTTACGGTTTTCCAACTCATTGCAAAGGAGCCCCCTCACACTTCCACATGGTGATTGGGTGTCATTTGCATCATGGATAGGGGAGACTTAGGGTCCATTTGGTAGCTGGAATATGTCTGGAATTGGTATTATATAATTTAGAGTTTTGTTTCTTTCATGTTTGTGTCGACAGAAAAAACTAGAATTGGAATTTTGAAATTCTAATTTTACCCCAAAATAGATATATGCATCTTCCACCCAAATAAATGAAATTGGAATTTCAAATTCCAATTCCATTTTTTATGAAACCAAATTTAATATCTCGTCACATCTGTGACTTCTCCAAACCTACAATGGGTGTGAAGAATGATAGTTGTAGTGATTTCAAGATGATGAAGAAAATGGATGATGGCGGGGGAAAGAGGAAAAACAGTAAGGTGAATGGCAATGGGAATTCAAAGCTTTTGGCATCTGATGCCCTGCTTCTCCCTCTAGGGCTCACCAACAAGGTCATCTTTGTTCTATTTTTCACTGCATCATATTTCCTGATGAGGAGATGGAGGGAGAAGATCAGAACCTCAACACCTCTCCATGTTGTAAGCTTTGGAGAGCTTGTGGCCATTGTGGCCCAGCTGGCTTCCTTCATCTATCTTTTGGGTTTTTTGGAATTGATTATGTCCAAAACTTCATCAACAAGAGCAATGATGGCTCCTGGGATGAGTTTGTTGAGGAGGATTTGAATGCCCCTACAACTGCTTGTGGGCTACCAGCAAAAGAAGAAACCATTGGTAAGAAGCCCGAGATCCAATTCAAGGGACTTGCCCTTGGTGACAATGAAGATCAAGACATTGCAGCTGCTGTGTGCAATGGCAGTGTGGCCTCCTATTCTCTTGAATCCTCCCTTGGGGTCTGCAAGAGAGCGGCCTCTGTGGGGAGGAGGGCGTTGGAGCTCATGTCTGGGAGATCTCTTGATGGGTTATCCTTGGAAGGATTTGATTATCAGACCATTTTAGGGCAGTGCTGTGAAATGCCTGTTGGATAGGTGCAAATCCCTGTGGGTGTAGCAGGGCCTTTATTGGTCAATGGGTTTGAGTACATGGTGCCCATGACAACCACAGAAGGGTGCCTGGTGGCCAGCACCAACAGAGGTTGCAAGGCCATTCTTATGAGTGGTGGGGCTACAAGCGTTCTTGTCAGAGATGGCATGACTAGGGCTCCTGTTGTTAGGTTTCAGAGTGCAAAAAGGGCTGCAGATCTCAAGTATTATCTTGAGGATCCTACGAACTCTGAGCACATCACTGACATCTTCAACAGGACTAGTAGATTTGCTAGGCTGCAAGGCATACAATGTGCAATTGCAGGCAAGAATTTGTACATGAGATTTTCCTGCTCTACTGGAGATGCCATGGGAATGAACATGATTTCTACGGGGGTTCAAAACGTATTGTATTTTCCTCTGTCCGAGTTCCCTGACATGGATGTTATCAGTGTTTCTGGCAATTTCTGTGCAGACAAGAAGCCCACAGCAGTGAATTGGATTGAAGGGCGTGGGAAATCGATAGTGTGTGAGGCCGTCATAACCGAGGCAGTCGTGAACAAGGTGTTGAAGGCGATAGTTCCAGCATTGTTGGAGCTGAACATGCTGAAGAACTTGACTGGATCTGCCATGGCCGGTGCCATGGGAGGATTCGATGCCCATGCTGCCAACATTGTGTCCGCTGTGTTGATTGCAACAGGCCAAGATCCTGCCCAGAATGTGGAGAGCTCCCACTGTCTTACAATGATGGAGCCTGCCAATGGTGACAAAGATATGCATATGTCAGTTACCATGCCATGCCTAGAGGTGGGAACAGTGGGAGGTGGGACCCAATTGTCTTCACAGGCAGCATGCCTGAACATGCTTGGAGTAAGAGGAGCAAATGCCCAAATTTTGGCAAGAATAGTTGCAGCTGCAGTAATGGCAGGAGAGCAGTCCCTCATGTCTGCTCTTGCTGCAGGCCAGCTTGTGAAGAGTCACACGAAATACAACAGATCAAGCAAGGATAACAAAGCAGAAGCAGCAGCAACAACAGCCTAGCACAGTATTGTCTCCACTATAGACAAGGCCAATACTATTAATTAATTTACTTGCAAGGATGCTTCTGCTGTGGGAATCTTAGTTCCACACTGAAAGGAAGCTTCATAATAGCTGTGTTTCAGAGTGTCTTTTAATTTTTCTTGTGTCTAGATCCTTTGGCATATGCTTTTCTGCTCCTTTGCATAGATCCTTGTTGTAATCTGAGTAAAAGGCTATGGAATAAAAAGAGTAGCGTATAAATGTTTGCCCAGAAAAATAAAAATAAAAAAAATAATGTTACAAAGTTTAAGGAAAAATAAAGCTTAAAGTTAAATATTATTTATTGTCTAGGGGAAAGGGCCCAATAAATGTTATATTAAAAACACATAAATAAACTGAAATAAGTAACTTTTTGTCTCAAATAAAATATCATAGCTATCTATTATATGTGTGTCACTTAAAAAATAATATGCTCACTTAAAAAATAAGATGCTTACTTAAACAAGTATTTTTATCTTAGTGTTCAAATAATATTCTTATGTTTACAACTATTGGGATACCAATGTATATGCATTAGAGTATTTCATATTAATAATTTTTCTTATGAAAAACATAAAATGTTAGCCCTCACAACTATTGGTCCCTCTCCTTAATGTCTTGTATTTTCCCATCAAATGTGTGAGATTGTCAAAAAGTTTAAGTGTTCAACTATTGGTCCCTTTGTGTTGGATATAAGTTGTATATTGTATAATAATGTATTAATTTTATAACAACAACTAATTTTTTGTGTTGAAGTATCAGTCTTTTTATGTTGGATATTAAAGTTAGTTATAACAAATATTTATGATTACTAATACGTATTTCGTCCATTTAAGTTGCATATATGTTATATTTTATATAGAAATACAATATTCTAATAATAACAAATGACATTTTTTAATTCAACTACTAGGGATTATTAGATTAAGTTGTGGTCGAATCTTTAAAAAGTCATTTTTTGGACACGTTTCACTAGGCAAGTTGCATGATGAGTGGTCCCTCTCCCCTATCTTCTAAGTGGTAATTTATTGCTTTCCTTCAAAATAAAGACTAATAAGTAAAATAAGAAATATAATGTTGTGTTCTGTTTAGGAGGGTTTATGTTAAAAGTTTACAAAAATATATAAAATTAAAATAATAAAAATTTAATTATTTTAGATTAGTTAATTGAAGTTTAATAATTATGAAATTAATGAATTAGACGTTCTAATTGTATAATAAAGATTACAATAAAGATATTAATTTTTAGTTCTTGTAACATAATATAATCCACTTGACAAATATCTAGGCTAATAGGATAAATTCAAATAATAAGAATTCCATTAAATTAGATTAATTTATTAAAATTGATGGTTGTCTAATTAACAAATTAAATGATATATTGAATAAAATAGTTTTATAAATAATTAAACACATTTATAGATAAAATCAATTTATAGATATTTAGCTTTAATATTTATTTAAATACATTTGATGATCGGCTAAAATGTCTTTCATAAATAGTTTAACAATTTTATTCTATGCAATTTTGAAAATCTAACAACATTTTTTTGACATTACATCTATTATTCTAGAAATCATCTTGTTAAGTAAGATTTTAATATAGTACAAGAAAATGATTCAATAATTATAAAGAACTATCAAAACCATCTAGATACTTACAACAGAAAATTTTACTATTAAACTAGTATCTTTTAGCAATAACATTCTCATCCTGAAAGATGACCCCATAACGAGTCAGAAGCTTCCTTGCTCGAAGGTCTTGCGTTTGAGTCTTGTAGTAGGCGCATTGCTGACATTGGCTAAAATTGATTCTCCCTCAGTGCACACCAATCGAGTATGCTCTCTTTGCACCACTATTGTTATAGTTTTCCTACTCATTGCAAAGGAGCCCCCTCACACTTCCACAGGGTGATTTAGTGTCATTTCCATCATGGATAGGGGAGACTTAAGTTTGGTAGCTGGAATATGCCTGGAATTGGAATTATCTAATTTTGAGTTTTGTTTCTTCCATGTTTGTGTCAACCCAAAATACTAGAATTGGAATTTAGAAATTCCAATTTTGCCCCAAAATGGGTATATGCATCTTCCACCCGAATAGTTGGAATTGGAATTTTGAATTCCAATTCCAATTTTTATAAAACCAAATTTAATATCTCATCGGATCTGTGACTTCTCCAAACCTTCATTATGAAAGACATAGGTATTTTGTTTTTCTATATCCACACACATGTGTGTGTATATACATACATGTGTGTATATAAACACAAGTGTGCATATACACATATGTATGTGTATATATACACATATATACACATGTGTATATATGTATTCAAATAAATTAAGAATTATAAAATTAAAAAATAAATTAAGAAATAAAAAATTAAAAATCCTTATGCATCTTCTTAGTTATCTTCCGGGTGAACCACACGGGTCCAACCCATATTCCAAAAATCATTTTCAGGATAAGCATCTTCCATAATTGCAACGTCTTCCAGAATTGACTTTATCCAACATTTGGTATTTCAGCACCCAAACAGACCTTTAAGGAATAGATTCGCATATCAGTACCACTAACAATGGTGCCTAGTATATGACTGTTGGTTGTTGGAGATAACTCAGTCTTTAGCATGAACCACGAGGAGCGACACAACATGGAAATGTGAGGTGATACGTGGTGCTGGTCATTTTCGTGGTGGTGGTCATGGTCATGGTCATTATCTTGGAAACACTAAAAAATGATACTAATGAATAGGGTACTTATTAGCTATCATGATTTTACTATTTTACTGTTTGACTATTAGTAATTATTTATTAGTAAAAAGTAAAAAAAAAATTCAATGGTGTGGAAAGTGATTCTTACAATTGCAATTTTCTCAACCCCATGCTATACACGAGTAGCATGATAAATGTATTTCAAATTAAAATTAGTAGAAAACATACATGTTGTAACATATTTTCAATTTTCACATATTATGTTATTTTTGTAATGCCATATATCTTTTTTTTGTTATCTTTAATATGGCATATAAATATTAAATACAAAAAGTATATGTAATAAGCACTATATTTTTTCGTAAAAATTTGATATAATAAAAAATAAATTGATTGAGTGAAAGATTGTTTATATGCATTTTGTTACATCAACCATCAACACAAAAATATGCCTTCTCTTAAATAGTGATAAATCTATTTGAAGATTTGTTATGTTTTAAACAAATATACCTTATAATTTTTCTATACTTGAATCATCTTTGTCCATTTGAACTATGAGAGAAGATTTAATGATCATTACTCCTAATTAGAGTTGAAGGAAATTTAGAAGCATTATAATTTAACTTTACAAATAATTGTAAAGGAGGAAAATAAAACCACTAGGAAGGGTGGTTAGATGTCTTGAGGATTTAAAATTCAACTATACATTATGAGAAAACCTTTAGGGTGCTCTGGACTCTAAGATGACTAAGTAGAAAGTATGTTTTTGAGTGTCTGGTGTAGACTAAGAGATAAAAATATTTAGACTATGAAAGATAAAATCATAGGTTATGAAACCATCCAAAAAAAATTTTGATAGTTCTTTGCCAAGGACTTGCCTGTGGATCTAGAATGATACAAATTGCGATTTGAATGAGCTTGATATGTGAATTGAATAAGAGAGCTCTTTAAATGAGACCAAAAAAACAAGTTAAAAGGGATTAAGATTCATCTCAATGTTAGTGCAAGCTAATAAGGGTGTTATTGTTGGCAAGTGGTCAAAATTGGATTATATGTATGTCGTCATTAATGGAAACCCTTATCCCTATGATCTTCATAGGACATAAGATCATAATTTTGATAGGCTATAGAGTGAAAAATGTCTAAGTCAGCAATAAGTTACAGAAAAAAAGAGACAATCTTTTAATCAGCAAAGTAGACAATGATCTGATTTATGAATCATATTACAATACCTGGTGTGATACCTGCGGTATTGTCAAGTTCAATATAAAAAATAGAAGACTAAAAACATAATTGGAAGCCAAAAAGTGATCCATTCTATTCAAAATATGATTTTATACAAATATGATGGATCCCAAGGGTCACTAGAATAACTTGGAAATGAAATGAAGAGTCAGCATAATGTTTATTACAAATAAACTTATTAAAACTACCAAAATTATCAAAAAACTATATAAAAATTTAGGCCTACTTGGAGAAGGCATAACTTTCTACTCCTAGGTTCGATTTGCAAACCATTTAATTCATTTGAAAGATAATAAAAAATTTCAGAACCTAAATTGGGAAGTGTAAAATGAGCTTACCCTTCTTTGGAGGAGATCGTCCCAGAAATGTCCCAAAGACCTTCAAAATTGTAGTTTATCGAGACATAGAAAATACTGAAAAAATTAGATTTCAGTATTTCCCAATTGCCATTTACTGGAGACATTATTGAATCCAAAGTTATGGGAAGGTACACGGATGTGTTACTGAACTTCACCTATGCATGCAAGTATTTTGGATACAGTATGAAAGAGCTACATACACATGAGTGCAGGTACAGGAAAAAGAGAGAGCGTCTGGGTAGGCGATATTACATAAGTTATGGCGGACTTATGTTATGTCATTTTATGAATTTATGATGTATGTATGGCCAACAAAAGGTACTATTGTTAATGTATGTATGGTTATGTTTTGTAATACTATATGGCCTTTCTTTATTATGTTTCGCTAAAATCGTATTGGAGGCCGACCTACTTACTGTACTCTTAACTGTGTATAAGTATGAGATGCAATCTAAAATTTTTATGTGAGGGGATATAGCATGAATGTGAGACTAAGTAGGGAAGATTAGTTTGTAATGTGAAGGAGAACAAAGTTCCATCAATTTGCAGTATTATGTTCTTACATTGTATGAAACATTCTTTTGTAAAATATGACAACAATAATTATGTTGTAAGTGCAGTGTGCACAAGTTTTGTGTACCCCTAACAAGGTTCTTGACTCTTAACATGGTTTATCCTTTTATAGGGACCTAGCTATATTATATTAGTCAAATCCTAATAGGACTAGGACTCCTAATAGGGTCTAAATTCTTATAGTGTAGATTCGTAGGTATCATTCCCACCGTGGTTTTTCCCCTAACAATATTTTCTATGAGTACAAAATTATGGTTTTATGAGTTAATTTTTTATGGTACTGATTCACCCGCCTCTTAGTATGACTTAATCCAAACAATTTATATTAGAGCATCAGGCCCTTAGAAGGAAATCCTAACAAATTAAGGGAGATCAAGATACATTTTAACTGTTCAAGTATAATTTATGAAGCAACACTAGAAGATCTTGATCAGGCTAATGCAAATGATATGGATCTGAAATTCAAATTGAGTAAGGCTAATGATTTCAAGAAAAGACTCAGGGAACAGTTGGATCATGCAAGAAGTTTAAGGGAAGAACTTGATAAAATTCAAGCTGAACCTATTAAATAAGTTGACAATAAGAAGGATGAAAATAAGAAAATGAGAGATGAGCTACAATCTACAAAGGAAAAGGTAAAATGAACTGAAATAAAATTAGAAGAGATGAATGTGAAACATAAAGAGGTTGAATTGTATATAATATCTTAGTGACTGGAAAGCTTGAAGAAGCCAAAGATTGTATTGAGAAACTTCATCAGAACAAATTAAAGATTGATAAATAACTAGACATGAAGAAACTAGATAGAGACATGAGTAGAATTGGATTTGATGAAGAATTTTTCTAAAGGAACACAAAATAATCAATTTTGATTCACCCAAGAAAGATGAAACTAAAGCCAAACAGACCAAATCCCCAGATGAAAAGTGTCATGGATGCAATTAGGAAGGATACATGGAGCAAAATTGGTAAGTTAGAAGCAACAAAAAACCCTTTTTTGGTTAATTCTTTAATTATTTCAATTTAAGGGAACTCAACATGCTCTGATTCAAGGAACTCAACAAGAAATAGGAGAAAGAAACCCTAGCATTGTGATGAAAATGATTAACAAGAACAAAATAGAAGTTATCAACCTAGAGTATCTTTTGTCTAAGGTTAAATACTCTATGATATCCTTCAAGAATTGAGCCCAGAGGAGCTTCTCACAATAGAAGAGTCTTAAACACCCACAACATGTGTGTTATGATACAAGTATTAATTGAAATATGCTTTTCCTGCCGCTTAACATATTTCGTACTTAAAATCTGTCTCAAATCATTCCTAATAATCACTATGTCAAATCCTTTCCTCCTTTTGGTTAATATTGTCATAATAAATTAACTTATTAATATCATCATTGATATTGTTCAACTTCCAAACCACTTATAGGTGATGTCATCTTTAAACCCAAATTTAGCTAACCCATCAGCAACCATATGAGTTTCATGGTAATCATGGTTTATATAGAGATTATAAAATTTAAGGGGTATGACTTTAATTTTTTCTATTGTATTCTCTATAGTCCACCAAGGTTGGCTTACCCCTTTAATATTATTAATGATATTGAGAGAGTCTCTTTCTAGCCACTAAATTTTATAGCCCACTTCTTCTACTAGCATGGTAGTTTATGTTTATTGTTGTTGTAAGTTTGGTGCATAGTTTGTTGAAGTGGTTGAATTTGTATATTACTAATTCACTCTTCTCTCTCAATTATGACACCTATATTAACATCATGCATTTTTAGATCTTTCTTTAAATTCTCTATGATTGGGATTCTTACATACAATATAGCTAGTCATGCATAAATGGTGTCATCTGAATCAATTTCAGTTCAGTATTCACCATGAATTTAGCCAATGTAATGACGATTTTAAAGGTTTGATAAAGTATAATATTTATTAAATTGACAATGAGGAACTTAGAGATATTGCACATAAATTTCATGAACATTAGTTAGGTACAAATAATTCTACATAGTTTTGAAAGGAGAGGAAAATTTGGATAGTTATCTTGTCTTAAAAAATATGTACTATATAAATTAGTGTGATAGAAAAAATTATGGAAAATATGTTTCTTCAACTGTGAATGAGGTAAATAAGGTATTGATATTGTCAATTGTATCTCTAAGAATTTAAGCTTAGTCACTGCAAATAGAATGTTGAAAACAAATGTCCTAAATATAGGATAAAATTGACTTTTCAATAAGGATATGGGCACTATATTTTTTCTACTATATGTCATATTTTTATTTAATTATTTTCTAAAAATTAATTTTTAAATGTCAGATGAATAAAATGAGATGTGAAAGTATTATTTATGATAAGGAGACATTTTTTAAATTATATCCTTTCCAATCTTATCGATCTAGCTTGATTAAAAATCTTAAATATATTGATAAATTGATTGCTTGTTACATTTTAGTTGAACAAAAGTATTCTTTATGATCCATAAGTATTTGCATGATATATTTGTACTCTTATTTAAACTTACTTGATGATATGTTTTGTGTTCTTATTTAAGCTTATTTAACTAAATTTATGTAATATAAAGCATATGTGTCCAAACATGATATTTACAACTATGGATTGAAAATGGAAAATGATATCGTTTGTGGGACTAGCACATTAACTTTATTCTTAGAACTCTTTCAAATCTAGATATAGTGAATAATATTGTTGGAGATTTATTATCCTATGTCCCCAACTTGATAAAAAATCAAAGTTTTGGAATAATAGTTCTTTGATATATCTAGAGATCCATAATTTAAGATGAAGTGACAAACAGTGGGTGATATGGGTATGGAACCTAGACAAAGATTAAATTTGAAGACAACTTGAAGGATATGATAGGATTGAATGTTGTCTTAAATTCTTGACAATTTCTTGATGTTTTCTTAATCTCTTATGCATACTTCTAATGATATTTTTGAATTAAATCAACCTCTAATAGTCCTATTTAGACAATGAGAGTTAGGAACATCTAGTAGGAACCCAATAATGATATTTGTGATTGGGACATAATTGGTGGATCGATGGAGCCCCAAGAACCATTGACCTACCAAAATAGGGAAATCAAGTGCACACAGTTTGAAACAATAATTCACATCAGCATGTGAAAATATCACATCAAAATTTTAAGAATTTTAGGTAGAAATAGGCTTGGATAATAGCCACGAGACCACACTCTAAAATAAGGGAACAATAATTTATGACATTGAAGGAGAAATTAAATACAAATGACTTACAATATTGATAGCACCTTAATCCTAACATTATATGTTGTGTTGGAAACACTGAGGGGGGGGGGTTGAATCAGTGTTTAGCTAATTATTCACTTTCAACAACTTGAAATATAAATCAATCATATAAAACTTGAAGCTTAACATAAGATCACGTAACACAAGATATGATTATGGGGAAACCTGGATTAGAGGAAAACCATGGTGGGAATTAGTACCCACAAATATTGCACTAGTATAATGAACCTGTTAGAGTTCCTTTTCCCTGTTAGGAGTAGTCTTTACAATGTACGTACAATGACCTGGTTAAGGGTCTGACCCAGTTAGGAGTCTTTTACAAACAACCCTGTTAGGGGTGAGGACTCACTGTCCAAGAGCTCACTGCTCAAAGAGAAAGAAGGATATAACCTCCTGAGAATAGATATGCACTATATCCAAAAGTGAACTAGTGTATGTGACACAGATGTATGATCAGTTCCAGTTACGCGCTTATGCTCTTAACTTCTTTAAGGGATATATCTGATATTGATATCTTCATACTGCTCTACTATATATCTTCTCTGACTATTTCTTCGACACTTCAAATGTATCTTTGCATTACATATATATATATATGTATGTATATATGTATATGTATATATGTAATATATATATACATATATATATATATATGTATATATATATGTATATATATATGTAT
>MU226909.1:3406386-3421940 GCA_018584345.1 Thuja plicata
TTCTTTTTTAGATGTTTGACATCTGCTGAATCCATGATCTCCTCAAGTGGTCAAACTTTTCTCTCTGAGGACCATGCTCTGATACCAATTGTTGGAAACACTGAGAGGGGGGGGGGTTGAATCAGTGTTTAGCTAATTATTCAATTTCAGCAACTTTAAATATAAATCAATCATATAATACTTGAAGCTTAACATAAGATCACATAACACAAGATATGATTACGGGGAAACCTTGATTAGAGGAAAAACCCAGTGGGAATTAGTACCCACAAATATTGCACTAGTATAATGAACTTGTTAGAGTTCCTTTGCCCTGTTAGGAGCAGTTTTTACAATGTAAGTACAATGACCTGGTTAAGGGTTTGACCCTATTAGGATTCTTTTACAAACAACCCTGTTAGGGGTGAGGACTCACTATACAAGAGCTCACTACTCAAAGAGAAAGAAGGCTACAACCTCTTGAGAATAGATATGCACTATATCCAAAAGTGAACTGTTGTATGTGACACAGATGTCTGATCAGTTCCAGTTATGCGCTTATACTCTTAACTTCTTTAAGGGCTCTATCTCATACTAATATCTTCATACTGCTCTGCTATATATCTTCTTTGACTATTTCTTTGACACTTCAAATGTATCTTTGCATTACATATATATATCTTTATGCCTGAAAAGACACGACCCAAAACAAGACCATAGTCGGCCCAAAAACATAATACACAATGCTTCCAAATAAATTGGATTAAACGTGTTTACAAGAATGTTTAATATATGATTACAAACTTATTACAATTGGTGCTAAGCCTTTACATAACAAAATATTACACACTAATCAAAATCATGAAGTCAGCTTCATACTTTGTATTCTCAACTGCTAGTGTACTTGTTCTTTCTGTAACTTGTTCATACTGACATTCTGTACCATGCATGTATAGGATAAGAATAACAACATACCATAGAGCTTAAGTCTGAATGCGCATATCTGATGTGGTCGTACACATGTGCACTGATTCTCTGATCGACTGTAAGTCACTATTTTGTTCTTTCTTCTACACTTAGTCAACTTTCACTTCATTGTTTACTGTCAAAACTTTAGATGACTTTGTTGCCATAATGACAACACAAAATAAGGCATATACTTCCTAGGAGTCAACTTGCCAACATGTTTATATTAATATCTCTCTATTAATTCTCTAAAATCAGAAGTATAATGGTATGTAAGATATTTTGAGTGACAAAAGTAGACATAAATGAAAGTATTTAAATATTAATACATCACATTAAATAATTAAATTATTTTGTTAGTGGAGATAAAATGAGGTCAATTAGCCAAATTTGAATATTTGAATATATTTTACTTTTAGATTCATGATAAAAAGAATAATGACCTCATGAGAAATAATCTATCCTCTGAGCTAAGGCCAAGGAAACATAATTATTAGTTGATAGCCTCAACATAGGTGAAGAAAAAGCCACCAAAATTATCTAACACAACTAAACTACTCTCTTATACAATTAAACTACTCTATCATGCTGGTAAATAACTTTGAGATTTTGAGAAATAGAATTTATACTAGAGATCAATGTATAGATATATGTGCAATGATTGGGAACTATAATTAGAAGGCACAAGAGAGAAAATGAAAGTGTGCTACAAAGAAAAATTCTATGGATGAACCTAGGATCAAACTCATGTAGGAGCTCACACATCTCACTCCTACCCAATTGGTAAGACAAAATACCATCACTTTGGGATTAAGCAAGGACTAAAAATTTAACCTTAAGAAGTTATTTGAGGAACATGATAATTGGGGCTGATTTTGAGACCAGGAAAATGGGCAATAATTTCCAGACCATAATTATGTATCTGATACCAATGAGGGAAAGAGGACTTGATTGGTTTCCCCATGACCTTGTTGGTGAAATAAGAAAATATATTTAGCCTCATAATTAGAGCTTGACATTGGTTCAAGAGCCTTGTATTGAATTTTAATGGCAAGTTATAGGAATAAATGTTCCTTCATCCTATAGGTAGAGTGGCTATATATGTTACGAATTAAAAATATGCTAAGAGAGTTGGATATTGCACCCCTATTTAAATTGTACTACTATAATGGTGTATGTTGCAACAAATGTGTTGGAGTTCACTAGAAATATTGCCAGTGATAAGAAGAAGAGCATAATCATCCCCAGGAATATCCTTCTTATAAGGATTTATGAAGAATTAGGGAAACTGTTGGGCGGTGTTACTATTTCCATATCAAAATGTTCTTCCCAAAATACAGTAGGTGCTTTTACCTAAGAAGGTTGTTGCATCTCTAGACAAGGAGCCCAAATCTCCTATGAAGGCAAAATCTTAGATCTGTGGTAAAGGGTTCATGATTATAAGTTTTGTTTCGGTACTAATTCAAAATGGTTTTCTAACACCAATTTTATTTAGGTGCTTGCCCAACCCCTTTGATTGTATTTTCTTACATTTCTTAATTGCTGATTAATGACAACCTTCTAGTTTATCCAAATTTTTAGTAAATTTTGGTATTTGAGCTTGAACATGGCCTTTTATTTTGTTACCAAATAACACAAAATATGTCTCTACATTGTCATCATTTATGAATAAGTAGGTTATTAGATAATATGAACCTGAGCACATGTAACTATGGTTAGACCATGATACTCAAAATGAATGAGTTCTGCTAGAATCTACATTTTTATTTTTTAGATTACATTTAAAATCTGTGAAAAATATTCAAGGCATTGAAATGTAATTGATGAATTATGCATTTTTAAATTCTTATTTAAATTCATTATAATTGGGATTCTTACATACAACATAGCTAGTAATACAATAATGGTGTCATCTTATTTAATTTAGGTCCAAGATTTACCATGAATTTAGGTAATGTGATGCTAATTTTAAATGTTTGATGAAGTGACACATTTAGTAAACTTATGATGAGGAACTTAGAGTGCTTGCACAATTATGAGAGACCTGAATTAGGTACTAATAATTTTACACTATTTTCAAAGGATAGGAAAAATTAAATAGTTATCTTGTTAAAAAAAAATATTGTATAAATTAGTGTGATAGAAAAATTTATGTAAAACATGATGCTTTAATTGTCAATTAGGAAACTAAGGTATTGAGATTGGAAATTATGTCCTCAATATTTGAGAAAATTGATGTTTGAATAAGGATATAGCCTCTGCATTTTCTCAACTATCTATGACATTTTAATTTATTTATTTTCTAAAACTTATTTTTTAATTGTTAGATGAATAAAATCAGAGGGAGAAGTATTGTTTATTATAAGGAGACATTTTGTAACTAATTTTCTTTCAAATTCCATCAATCTAATGATAAAAAACTCAAATATATTAATAAATTATTTGCTTGTTACATTTTAGTTGAAGAAAATTATTCTCCATCATCCACAACTATTTGCATGATATATTTGTAATCTTATTTAAGCTTACTTGATGATATGATTTGTACTCTTATTTAAGCTTACTTTAATATCATTAAATTTATGTAGTATAAAACATATGTGTTCAAACAGGCTATTTACAACTATGGATTGGTAATAAAAAATAATCTTTTGCGGAACTAGTAAATTAACTTTATTTTCAGCTTCACTCAAAACTCTTTCAAAAACTAGATATAGTAAACAAGCTCATTGGAGATTTATTAGCCCATGTCCCTAACTTATAAATAATTAACTTTCTAGAGTAATAGTTCTTTGGAAGTTAACATTAAAATACTACTTTGGGCCCTGGCTCTAGAACCAGAGCAAGCACAAAGAAGAAAATAGGTAGATTTCGGGCCCTGGCACAAAGAAGAAAATGACTTCTCAGCCTAAAGATCTTACGAGCCTTAAGGAATCTATCTAGAAGATCCAGGCCCTGCTGGGACTGAATTGTGTTGCTGGACACTTTTTTGTTTCTATTTGTTGGATAGTGTGCTGGCCATTTTTTGCTCTTTTTGAGGATGGTTCTATAATTGTTATATCTTGGTGTTTGCCCTCTTTTGGTTATGTAATTTCCTTAAGGTAGTTCTTGTCTTTTTGTTGCTTTTAATGTTCTTTCTTGCTTCTAGGTTGTAAAGTGTTAAGGGTCCCCTTCAAAACCTATTGTTACCTCAATCAAAAAGATTGAAATACTAGTTTATATGTTCTTAGATAATCATTGTTAGATAACACTCTATTATTTTGCTTGTAAAATTCTCAATAAACTTAAATAGGTAAGTCACATGATTTTCACTTATTCTTTTCATTTGTTTAAGATAGTTTTGGTTTTACATAAAGATATAGTTAATAAACTAATTGGAGATTTATTAGTCTATATCCCTAATTTGAGAAATAATCAACACTCTAGAATAGTATTTCTTTGAAAATTAAGATTCAAATACTACTTTATATGCCTATAGATAGTCATTGTTAGATACCATTGTATTCCTTTGTTTCTAAATTTTTCAATACATTTGTATATTTAAGTGGCATGATTTTCAGTACATATACTTTTCATTTGTTTCAAATAGTTTCATTTTTTTCTAGAAAGTTATTCTTGAGGTGAAAGAAAATAGATTAGTGAAAGATTTAAAATCATTTCTACTTGTGCATAAATCTACATAAAGATGAGACTAAATTATTTAACTTGTGGATGTAACAGATCAAATACTTTGTCGACATGAATGGGAAATGATTTTAAAACTATTACTAAATATAGCACACCATATATAGAAAGTGAATTTCATATTAAAATCCAGAGATCTGCAATTCAAGATGAAGGAACAAATGGTGGGTAATTCAAGCTCGTTA
This sequence comes from Thuja plicata, assembly GCA_018584345.1. Classification (NCBI taxonomy): domain Eukaryota; kingdom Viridiplantae; phylum Streptophyta; class Pinopsida; order Cupressales; family Cupressaceae; genus Thuja; species Thuja plicata. Next base: position 3,411,201 of record MU226909.1, read on the forward strand.
CAGTGGACAAATTTTCCACCTTTCTAACTATTAGCGAAGACAATTCGAATAAAAAATATTCATTTTGTGACATGGAATTTGGCAGGCATCTTCTCGCACCTCATATTCAATCATACAAATGTTGTAATTAATGGGAAGTAGTACTAAGAGGGGAGGGGTGAATTAGTATGTCTAAAATTTTTAGCACCTTATACAATTTATCATTAGAAATCATTGAATTCTAATTTACTAACCATTACTATTATTCTTTCTTATGTATCTAATGTTTGTTCACAATCTTTAGATTCAAGCATTCATAGAAATATTCATGAAATTGACAAACACATAACACAAGATATGGTATCATAGAAAACTCCTGTTAGAAAGTAAAAATTGCGGTGGGGATGTCACCTACAAAACTTCACTATCTACAGAATGGAAGGGAGCCGGTTAAGGCTTACAATTTGATCACTTTTGATGATCTACCCTATTATGAGTATTAAGGTGGAGAACTATTAAGATCTACTTTGTTAAGAGCTTTTGCAACACTTATTTTAGTGTGCACTCAATTATGAGAGTTACAATAGGATGGTTAAGCCCACCTTTCTTCAAAGGATTTCATTAGTGTACTACACTTGTTAGAATGAGTAAAAATGTTGACCTGACTATATGCAATCTACTATTGCTGATTTACAAATCCATTAAAGCCTTTACAATAATACTATCACCTTAAGTGATTGATGAATACCTTTTCTTTGCTTGTCAGTAGCCTCTGTTCTATTCTTGAAAACTTATTTGAATCTGTTTGTGTTCTTCTGCATGAATTCTCTGTCTGGTCTTTAGTTTCTCTTTGTGGATACTATCCTTTTTGAACAACTACTATTCTCAATGGATTGAACATCTATTTATACAAGAATTTGACCTATCTTGGAACTCACAATTTACAATGTTAACTCTTAGGTCCAAGGTTTACAACTTGACCTTGATCTTTAGTTTGCATGTTTCAAAATAGTAAAACTAATTTAAACAATAACAATTACATTGCTTCCTCCACACATAATGAATTCAAAAGAAAATCAAGAAGTTATAAATGCAACTTCACTGATTTATCTGACGTGGAAAGTCAGATCCACTTTTTGCGAGATGTAACTGACCGTCGGTTCTTGGTTGTCAGTTTGAACTTGTAGTTTATCGGTATTCCTTGACTGAACTATTTGTGGGGTTCCCTGTATCTGTCGGGTTCCTCTCTTTGCTGTACTGTCAGGTAGCATTGTTGTTACTCATTGGGTATCATTTACCTTTTTGTCATTGGGTAACACTTAACAGTGGTTGTCGGGTAACCTTGGCATCGGATAGTGATGTTCCCTATCTGTCAGTGTAGAGTAAACTGATGGTGTAGATCATATTTTTCCTCTAAGTATACTAGTGGAAAAATATAATGCCTTCAATCTCCCCCTTTGACAATAGTATCAAAAACTGATATGTGCATAATACTAAAATTATTACACCATGTTTATATCCTTGTCATAATATGACTCCCCCTTATTGTGTGCATCGGTATAGCGTATGTATATGTACATGTGTACTATTTATTCTCTGAGTGTACATTATTACCCCTTTCTTCTACTACACATATGATTTCCTCCTTTAACTGAGGTGATGTACATATCGAATTCCCCCTTTCTTTGATACTAATGACAAAAATGTACAACTTACAATGTGTAAAATACGTTAGAATGTATCAAAAATGTGTAACTTACAATGTGTCAAATACGTTAGAATGGATAATTTTGATATTTTCCACTAGCTTCTCCCAATGTTTTCTCAACTTTTCTAGGGCCATGTGTTCCAGCTCTAGTCTGGCGAGCATATCATAAAAACTGTCTAGGACAGACATTCCAGGGGTGGTAATTAGAGTACTTGCCTGTGTCATATTGTGTTGCAGGAGTGTAAGTGTCAGTAAGAGCTTAACTTGGAGCTCATTAACCTCATCTCTATACTTCATCTCTGCAAACTAAATATCCTGTCTCTGTTTCCTAGCCTATATGATTTGTTGATTGTGCAATTTAAGTGCTTCTTCTGTGTTGGCTAGATTTTGTGCACTGGACTGAAGATCGACATCTATTTTTGCTATCTTGTTAGTATAATCCTTAGTGAGTTGATCTAAAGTGCACAATTTCTTGATTAAGGTAACAAATTCTAATAAAATTGGGTCAATGGTACTTACCAATTCAGATAGCGTGACCTTTTTCAGTGAAACTTCCTGGCTTATCTTCTCTGCGAGATTGAATTCATACTTTTTTTCAAGCCTCTCTTTCATTTTCTTCTCAGCATCTGTATTCTAAGATTTTATTGCATCTGTGGGCATGACCAGTTGATCAATGATTGGAGTTTGTTGATCAATATTTATGTCTAGTACAATTTCTTGAAGTATATTTCTTGCTTCTTCAAGTACCTTGGCCTCTTTTGCCTCTCTTTTCAATTTGTCTTGAATGGGTTTTCTCTCACATATATTTGCATATTTTTTCAATGTTGTTGGATCCAATGTTCTTGGATCACAGGCTAGAATCTCAATGATTTCATCCAAAGTTACTGGATTTTTATTCTTTCCTTTCTTCTTCTTTGAGATTTGAGGGGATGCAGATGTATGAACTACCATAGCTAGTTCAATTGTTTTCTCTGAATTTCCTGGGGAAGGTTTTTTTGATGATGCATCTTGTGTTTTTTGCTCTGTGGGCACCTGTCAGTTATGTGAAGACATCTCTTCATTAACCTTGGGTGGTTCTGCAGAATGTGTTCATGATTTCTTTTCAATCTCATCCTTTTTCCTTCTTCGCCTTTCTCTGAAGGCTTGTTCACTGTTTCCTTTTGAGTGTTTTCTTTATTTTGATCAGTAGATGGATTCTTCTGATCATTGGTTGCAGCTTGCTCTGCAGTAGTATTTATTGTCCCTTTGGCTTCTTCATCACCCTTGTCTTTGGATGTGCTTTTTTCCTTTTCAGTTGATCCCTCATTGCACTCTAGTGTGTTTATTTCCTTCATTAGGACAGGCATGTTACTTTGAGCTGGGGCTTGGGCTTTGTGAGTATGGGTGTCCTGCTCATCGGTTAGTGCCTTGTCAGTAGTTACATCCTCATCCTTTTGTATATCTTGTGCAGGGTCTTGCACTATTGGGTGTATGAATGATGTGTCCTACATTTGTTCATCAGCAATGTCAACTATCTTGCCATCTGATGTCTTCAATACTTGATGGCTTTGTTGATCCTTAAGTGTGATAAATACCACATCATCTTTCTTCTTTGGATCATTTTCAGAATTATAGTAAGTGATATCTTGGATATTATCATCCATGCCTGTATCTAAGTTAATAGGCTCATCATCACTTTCTTGATTGTTTAGAGCAATATGCTGAGGACTTGCATTATTTGTATCCTCCTCTCTGTGAGGTGTGTTTGTGAGAAGTAATTTCTTCTCAACACTTGTTGACTCTGTCGATAGATCCAGGAGATGTCTCCATTTGGTTTCTTTCATTGAATCCAGTTTTATAAACTTGTTCTCTAGTACTCTGTAAGCCCTTATTTTGGCTACAAATTTACTTGAGTGTTTCTTTAGTACTTCTTGTATCTCTTCAAATTTTGATTCAGGAGGCATCAGTCTCACAAGAACTCTTTCTCTTACTTCTCTTTCTGCTCTTTAATCACTTTGATGTTGCTTTGCTTTCTCTTCAAATCGCGGGTGAAAAATGAAGTTATCCCATCGACTATTTATAGACTTTTTTACCTAAGTCTTTGTAATAAATGCTTAACAACTTGTCAGGATGAGAAGACGGGTTTCATTGGGAGGATGTTTCCAATCATCATCAGTGAAGATATGATGGTTAGGGAAGTTTTTTAACAACTTTGATTTTACCGATGGATATAGGTGTTCTATCACAACTACTTCTAAAATTTGCCTTTTTCCCGATGGTCGTCAGGTTACATTGGTAGTTTACCATATTTACTAGTGGACTGACAATTCCTGATAAGCGTAAACAACTCATTATTGTGTTCACCAATGATTTTTGGTAAGTGTTTACTGACGGTGTTGCATTCTTAGATTATTAAAAATTAAAGTAGTATGCATCTTTGGTTCATGTAGATTTTGGTTATCTATCAATTTATATAATGGAACTGATGCAAAATATAACTTGGTATAGTGCAGTTCCATACTTACTTATTCATCTCAAGTGGGGTTAGTGGTGTCACTGGATCCATTGGATGGGGTGTCACCATTTGTATTACTTGGTCTAGCTTCATCATTGCTTGAAGCTTTTATCCACATTTTGTCTCTTTCCCTTTAGATATATTCAATGGAGTTACCATTGGGATATGTGCTTATTTCTATCAATCTGTCTTTGCAATCTTTCTTGAGATGACCAACTTTATGATAGTGTAAGCATGCCATTCCAGGGTTTGACCAGCCTCTAGACCTTTTGGTCCATGCTCTCGTGTAGTTTGTAGCGATGTGACGATATCTACCACATGTTGTATAGTTTTTCCAAGTGTTGTAATCCCATACATATTGATTACCAATTCTCTTTGGCTGATAAGGAACTTCTTTACCTTTTGGCTTCCATGCTTTCCTTTTCTTTTTCTAACCTTCATTAGATGTGTTCCCATTCATCTTGCATGTAGGACAGTATTTGTCCATGTAGGTTTCCTTCTTCAGTTTTTCTATCTTGCTTTTGCATTCATAAGCCTTATGTCCTTTCTTGTTACATTTATAACATAATCCTATGAATGAAGATGTAGGTGTATATTTAGAAGCTCCTTTCATTTTACCTCTGCATGCATTTGATGTGTGCCCTTGCTTTCCACAATGTTTTCATGTTTTCTTCCTTGGTCTTGGATTTTTGTAGACATTCTTTGGATTTGATGATTCTCCATTTTTGGTAAAGCCTATACCGCTGTTGTTGTTGACTCTTCGTTGTCCTGCAAGAAAGTCATCCATTCTTTTATTGCTTTCTTCAGCCTTTCTGATAATCTCATTGTGTTGTTGTTGAATTCTAACCTCATGCTTTAGCTTTTCATTTTCTTCTCTTAGTTCACCGATAATCTGTATTCTCTCAATGAGTTCCAAATTTAATCTGTTTGCTTCTTGACTCATAAGGATAATCTGATTTGTGAGATCATGGTGATGCTTAGCATGTCTTTGAATTTCCATTTCCTTTTCCTGTAGTTTCTCTGAAATCATCCTTCTATCATCAATAGAAAGTTTTCTCTCTGTTTTAGCTTGTCTGGCAGAACTCATCACATCAATCATTCTTACCATCTAGGTCTCTTGACCGATTTTTAGCATCTTTATTTGCTCTATTAGATGTAGGTTGATCTCCTTTAGATTTGTGATGTTCTCTTCTGATGTATCTGATATATTACTTGCATTTGATCCTGAAGATTTAAAGAAATTATGAATCTCCTCTTCTTGATAGTCTATTTCATTGTTCCTGGTAGCCATACCTTTTTTCATCCAACATCTCTCTCATCTTGATTCTTGCCTCTTTATACTATTCATAGAACATCTATATCTCAAGCTTTTTGTTCTCAATATTCTTATCAAGTTTGTACTTCTCCATTGTATGATCTTTTCTCTTAAGCCTTTAATCTTTTCAAGAAGATACTTAGCTCTGATACCAATTGTTGGAATTAATGGGAAGTAGTACCAAGAGGGGAGGGGTGAATCAGTACCTCTAAAATATTTAGCACCTTACACAATTTATCATTAGAAATCATTGAATTCTGATTTACCAACCATTACTGTTATTCTTTCTTATGCATCTAATGTTTGTTCACAATCTTTAGATTCAATCATCCATAGAAACACCAATGTAATTGACAAACACATAACACAAGATATGGTATCGCAGAAAACTCCTATTAGGAAGTAAAAACTGCGGTGGGGATGACATTCACAAAACTTCACTATCTGCAGAATGGAAGGGAGCCGGTTAAGGCTTACAATTTGATCACTTCTGATGATCTACCCTATTAATATTATTAAGGTGGAGACCTATTAAGATCTACTTTGTTAAGAGATTTTTCAACACTGATTTAAGTGTGCACTCAGTTATGAGATTTATAATAGGACGGTTAAGCCCACCTTTCTTGAAAGGATTTCATTAGTGTACTAAACTTGTTAGAATGAGTACAAATGTTGACCTGACTGTATGCAATCTACTATTGCTGATTTACAGATCCTTTAAAGCCTTTAAAATAATAATATCACCTTAAGTGATTGATGAATACCTTTTCTCTACTTTTCGGTAGCCTTTGTTATGTTCTTGAAAATTGATTTGAATCTGTTTGTGTTCTTCTACATCAATTCTCTGTCTGGTCTTAAGTTTCTCTTCATGACTACTATACTTTTTGAACAACTACTATTCTCAATGGATCGAGCACCTATTTATACAAGTATTGGACCTATCTTGGAATTCATGATTTACAATGTTAACTCTCATATCCATAGTTTATAACTTGACCTTGATCTTTAGTTTGCATGTTTTAAAACAATAAAACTAATTAAAACAATAACAATTACATTGCTTCTTCTGCACATAATGGATTTAAAAGAAAATCAAGAAGTTATAAATGCAACTTCAGTGATTTATCTAACGTGGAAAGTTAGATCCACTTTTTACAGGATGTAACTGACTGTCAGTTCTTGGTTGTCAGTTTGAACTTGCAGTCTATCTCTGTTCCTTGACTAAAATTTTCATTGGGTTCCATGTATTTGTCAGGTTCCTCTCTTTGTTGTACTGTCAGGTAGCACTGTTGTTACTCGTTGGGTATTGTTTACCTTTTTGTCATCGGGTAACACTTAACAGTGTTTTTCAGGTAACCTTGGCATTAGATAGTGTTGTTCCTTGTCTGTCGGTGTAGAGTAAACTGATGGTGCAGATCATGTTTTTCCTCTAAGTATACTAATGGAAAAATATAATGCCTTCAACAAATTGAACATAGAGGAACTTCCTTAATATGAAAATCATTTATCTTGATGAAATCCAAGGCATCTATAAACTCTTTTGCCTCCTCCACTATATGTTGAGAACCAACATCAGTATTGACTATTAAATTGAATTGTGAGATATCTGAGTAATCCATGTCAGATTCATCCAATTCAACCCTGTATGCAATAAAATCATCTCCTCCTACTGGTATGAACTAGTGTGGAATCCCATTATGTAGGATAGTTCTTTCGCTTATCATTTCGTGAAGTCGCTCATTTCTCTCAATCTCAAATTCACGAAGAATGGCATGAATATCTTCCTATCTTAATTGTGGTTCCTCACGCATTATTCTTTTTATGAGTCACTCTTCACGCTCTGAAGAACTCTCTCTATTTCTCTGCAACTCTCTGGCCTCCACCATCTGTTGAGAAACAACATCAGGTGGGACTGTTAAATTGAATTGTGAGGTATATGAGTCATCCATGTCAGATTCATCTAAGTAAACCCTGTACACAATAAAATGATCTCCTCCCACTGGTATGAAACTGTCTGGAATTCCATTATGTAGGATAGTTCTTTCGCTTCTCATTTCATGATGTCGCTCATTTCTCTCAATCTCAAATTCACAAAGAATGGCGGGCATATCTTCCCATCTTAATTGGAGTTATTCACACATTATTCTTTCTATGAGTCACTCTTCACTCTCTAAAAAACTCTCTCTATTTCTCTACAACTCTCCTCTTCTTTCACGATCTCTCTATTTTCTATTTCTTCTTTCATGATCTCTCTGGTTTCCATTTCTTCTTTCATGATCTCTCTGGTTTTTATTCCTTCTTTCATGATCTCTCTAGTTTGTATTTCTTCTTTCATGATCTCTCTGGTTTCCATTTCTTCTTCCCCTCCATGGAATCTCTCGTAGAATATATTTGACAATTTTATCCAAACAAACTTATCAATTAACCAATACTTATTGTCATGAAAGTAGGGTGCCTAAATATTGTCATGAAAGTAGGGTGCCTAAATGGTACGAGGTATGAGCATGCTCTAATTAGAAGGGCATATGCCTAATGTGTAAGTTAAAAATCAGTTATGCTTCCTCTTCATAAGGGATATATGATCCTGTTACTAAAATCTAAACTAATAGGTAAAATAAAGAATTAAATATTATATTTTCATTGGAAGGGAGCCAAATTCAAGAAAAATAAAAGATTACATTAAACATTAACTATTATCTACCTTCATAATAGATACTCAACCCTTTTCTTAAATTTATAGATTAATAAATAAAATAAGAAATAGAATATTATGTTATGAAGTTTAAGGAAAAATAAAGCTTAAGTTAAATATTACCTATTGCCTAGAGGAGAGGGCCCAATAGTTGATCGGGGTCCAATTGTTGATCTTTCACTTGTGAATATATTATCCACTCTTACCACATATTTTCACTATATATTGTAAATAAATAATCCACATGTAAATAAAAAAAATCCAAATATTGAGAAAAATGGACCAATACTTGAACACATGAGAACCTATAAATGTTATATTAAAAACACATAAATAAACTGAAATAAATAATTGTTTGTCTCCAATAAAATATCATAGCTATGTATTATATGTGTGTCACTTAGAAAAAATATGCTCACTTAAAAAATAAGATGCTTACTTAAACAAGTATTGTTATCTTAGTGTACAAATAATATTCTTATGTTTACAACTATTGGGATACCAATGTATATGCATTAGAGTATTTCATATTAACAATTTTTCTTATGAAAAATATAAAACGTTAGCCCTCACGACTATTGGTTCCTCTCCCCTTAATGTGTTGTATTTTCCCATCAAATGTGTGAGATTGTCAAAAAGTTTAAGTGTTCAACTATTGGTCCCTTTGTGTTAGATATAAGTTGTATATTGTATAATAAGGTGTTATTTTTATAACAACAACTAATTTTTTGTGTTGGAGTATCAGTCCTTTTATGTTGGATATAAAATTTAGGTATAACAAATATTTATGATTATTAAGTTGCATATATGTTATATTTTATATAGAAATACAATATTCTACTAATAACAAATGGCATTTTTAAATTCAACTACTAGGGATTATTAGATTAAGTTGTTGTCGAATCTTTAAAAAGTCATTTTTTGGACACATTTCACTAGGCATGCTATTTTAATGAGTTGCGTGATGAGTCACACCTTCAAACCTTAGTTGTAGATAGTTAAGTGCCCATTTTACATTTCTAAAAAAAATGAAGGTCTTATGATATTCCATGCAACGACTACATGTTGACGAAGTTAGACCTCATGACTACTGGTCCCTCTCCCCTATCTTCTAAGTGGTAATTTATGGCTTTTCTTCAAAATAAAGACTAATAAGTAAAATAAGAAATATAATGTTGTGTTCTTGTTAGGAGGGTTTATGTTAAAAGTTTACAAAAATATATAAAATTAAAATAATAAAAATTTAATTATTTTAGATTAGTTAATTGAAGTTTAATAATTATGAAATTAATGAATTAGACATTCTAATTGTGTAATAAAGATTACAATAAAGATATTCATTTTTAGTTCTTGTAACATAATATAATCTGCTTGACAAATATCTAGGCTAATAGAATAAATTAAGATAATAAGAATTTCATTAAATTAGGTTAATTTATTAAAATTGATGGTTGTCCAATTAATAAATTAAATGTTATATTGAATAAAATAAATTTATAAATAATTAAACACATTTATAGATAAAATAAATTTATAGATATTTAGTTTTAATATATATTTAAAAACATTTGATGATAGGCTAAAATGTCTTTCATAAATAGTTTAACAATTTATTCTACGTAATTTTGAAAATCTAACAATATTTTTTTGACATTATATCTATTATTCTAGAAATCATCCTCTTAAGTAAGATTTTAATGCAGTACAAGAAAATGATCCAATAATTATAAAGAACTATCAAAACCATCTAGATACTTACAACATAAAATTTTACTATTAAACTAGTGTCTTTTAGCAGTAATATTCTCATCTTTAAAGATGACCCCGTAATGAGTCAGAAGCTTCCTTTCTCGAAGGTCTTACATTTGAATCCTATAGTAGGCACATTGCTAACATTGGCCGAAATTGAGTTTCCCCCAGTACACGCCAATCGAGTATGCTCTCTTTGCACCACTATTGTTGTGTGCATAAATGTTGTCACACTTCTATGAATCATTCCATTCAAGGTTGCTCAAGAATGGGGCCTCAAATATCGATCCATATCTCTCTAGTCATGGATGTGTAAAAATGCAAAATGAATGCCCTCAGATTGACCTAGTTGTGTCTATTGCAAATACACCATGAAACGAGAGATTCAAATGCATGAAAATGAAATTTAATCTAAATGATAATAATGCATATTAGCTATGAAAGAAAATATGAATGCAAATCTAATCTATGGAAATAAACATGATTCTAATCTATATGAGGAGCCATGAATGCAAGAATAAAGAAAACAAGAAGAGAGCTTGAGTGCTCAAATTCTCCTCCAAAATTGCTCTCCAAACCTACAACATAACAATATTATGAAAACCTAATATGAAAATGAGAAGGAGGGGTCTCCTTTTAAAGGAAAGTGAATGATTGAGATTAAGAGGCAAAAATGAAAGGCTACGATTAAGAGGCAAAAAACCCACCACTTAGAAAGATGTGAAGAAAAAGGGATTTTTATTTAATTTTTAATTTAATTCATTTCCTTTTTCAACAAATAAAGTGCTTTAAGTGGGGATTTT
>MU226909.1:3431075-3447761 GCA_018584345.1 Thuja plicata
AATTAATTACAATTTGATCAAGGAAATTGATTTGAATTGAAAATGTTCCAAAGCATTGATTCAGGAAATTTGATAAAATGATAAATGGGGCCCAAAGTCTAGGCGACCATTTTAGGGTGCATACAATTGTTACATTTTTCCTACTCATTGCAAGGGAGCCCCCTCACACTTCTATAGGGTGATTCGGTGTCATTTCCATCATGGAAAGGGGAGACTTAGGGCCGTTTGGTAGCTGGAATATGCTTGGAATTGGCATTATCTAATTTTGAGTTTTGTTTCTTCCATGTTTCTGTCAACCCAAAAAACTAGAATTGGAATTTTGAAATTCCAATTTTGCCCCAAAATGGGTATGTGCATCTTCCACCCAAATAGGTGGAATTGGAATTTTGAATTACAATTCCAATTTTTATAAAACCAAATTTAATATCTTGTTAGATCTGTGACTTCTCCAAACCTTAATTATGAAAGATATTGGTATATTGTATTTCTATATACACACATGTGTGTGTGTATATACACACATGTGTGTATATAAACACAAGTGTGTATATACACATATGTATGTGTATACACATGTATGTGTGTATATACATGTGTATGGGCATATGTGTATATATACACATATATACACATGTGTATATATGTATTCAAATAAATTAAGAAATAAAAATTAAAAATAAATTAAGAAATAAAAAATAAAAAATTCTTATGCATCTTCTCATCTATCTATCGGGTGAACCACACGGTTGCAACCCATATTCCAAAAAGCATTTTAAGGATAAGCATCTTCCAGAATTGCAACATCTTCCATAATTGATTTTATCCAACATTTGGTATTTCGGCACCCAAATAGGCCTTTAAGGAATGGATTCGCAGGTCAATACCACTAATGATGGTGCACAGTATATGACTGTTGGTTGTTGGAAATAAATCAGTCTTTAGGATGAACCATGAGGAACGCCACAACATGGAAATGTGAGGTGATACGTGGTGGTGGTCATTTTCGTGGTGGTGGTCATGGTCATGGTCATTATCTTGGAATAGGGTACTTCTTATTAGCTATCATGATTTTACTATTTTACTACTTGACTATTAGTAATTCAATGGTATGGAAAGTGATTCTTACAATTTTAATCTTCTCAACCCCATGCTATACACAAGTAGCATGATAAATTTATTTCAAATTAAAATTAGTAGCAAACATACATGTTGTAACATATTCTCAATTTTCACATATTATGTTATTTTTGTAATGCCATATATCTTTTTTTTGTTATTTTTAATATGGCATATAAATATATTAAATACAAAAAGTATATGTAATAAGCACTATATTTTTTCGTAAAAAATTGATATAATAAAAAATAAATTGATTGAGTGAAATATTGTTTATATGCATTTTGTTACATCAACCATCAACACAAAAATATGCCTTCTCTTAAATAGTGATAAATCTATTTCAAGGTTTGTTATGTTTTAAAAAAATATACCTTATAATTTTTCTATACTTGAATCATCTTTGTCCATTTCAACTATGAGAGAAAATTTAATGATCATTACTCCTAATTAGAGTTGAAGGAAATTCATAAGGATTACAATTAAAATTTATAAATAATTGTAAAGGAGGAAAATAAAACAACTAGGAAGGGTGGTTAGATGTCTTGAGGATTTAAAATTCAACTATCCACTATGAGAAAACCTTTGGGGTGCTCTGGACTCTAAGTTGACTAAGTAGAAAGTATGTTTTTGAGTGACTGGTGTAGACAAAGAGATAAAAATATTTAGACTATGAAAGACGAAATCATAGGTTATGAAACCATCCCAAATAATTTTGATAGTTCTTTGCCAAGGACTTGCGTGTGGATCTAGAATGATACAAATCACGATTTGAATGAGCTTGATATGTGAATTGAATAAGAGAGCTCTTTAAATGACATGCAAAATACAAGTTAAAAGGGATTGAGATTCATCTCATTGTTAGTGTGAGCTAATAGGGGTGTTACTATTGGCAAGTGGTCAAAATTGGAGTATATTTATGTCGTCATTAATGAAAACCCTTATCCCTATGATCTCCATAGGACATAAGATCATAATTTTGATAGGCTATAGAGTGAAAAATTCCTAAGTCCACAATAAGTCACAGGAAAAAAGAGACAATATTTTACTCAGCAAAGCAGACAATGATCTAACTTATGAATCATATTACAATACGTGGTGTGATACCTACGGTATTGTCAAGTTCAATATAAAAGATAGAAGACTAACAACAGAATTGGAAGCCAAAAAGTGATCCATTCTATTCAAAGTTTGAGTTTATACAAATTTGATGGATCACAAGGGTCACTAGAATAACTTTGGAATGGAATGAAGAGTTAGCATAATGTTTATTAAAAATAAACTTTATAAAACTACCAAAATTATCATAAAACTATATAAAAATTTAGGCCTACTTGGAGAAGGCATAACTTTCTAGTCCTAGGTCCGATTTGCAAACCTTTTAATTCGTTGGAAAGATAATAAAAAATTGAAGAACCTAAATTGGGAAGTGAAAAATGATCTTACCCTTCTTTGGAGGAGATTTTCCCAGAAATCCCCCGAAGACCTTCAAAAATGTACTTTACCGAGACAGAAAATACTGAAAAATTAGATTTCAGTATTTCCCAATCGCCGTTTACTGGAGACATTATTGCATCAAAAGTTATTGGAAGGTACACGGATGTATTAATAACTTTCACCTATGTATGCAAGTGATTTGGATATAGTATGAAAGAGCTACATACACATGAGTGTTGGTGTAGGCAAAAGACAGAGTGTCTAGGTAGGTGATATTACATAAGTTATGGCGGACTTATGTTATGTCATTTTATGAATTTATCATGTATGTATGGCCAAAAAAGGTACTATTATTAATGTATGTAAGGTCATTTGTTTTAATACTATATGGACTTTCTTTATTATGTTTTGCTAAAATTGTATTGGAGGCTGACCTACTTACTGTACTCTTAACTGAGTATAAGTATGAGATGCAATCTGAAATTTTGATGTGAGGGGATATAGCATGAATGTGAGACTAAGTATGACAGAGCAGTTTGTAGTGTGAAGGAGAAAAAATTTCTATGAATTTTCAGTATTATGTGCTTACATTGTATGAAACATTCTTTTGTAAAATATGACAACAATAATTATGTGGTAAGTGCAGTGTGTACAAGTTTTGTGTACCCCTAACAAGGTTCTTGACTCTTAACATGGTTTATCCTTTGACAGGGACCTAGCTATATTATATTAATCAACTCCTAATAGGGCTAGGGATCCTAATAGGGTCTCAAGTCTTATATTGAAAATTTGTACGTATCATTCCCACCGTGGTTTTTCCCCTAACAACATTTTCTGTGAGTAGAAAATTAAGTTTTTATGAGTACTCTTATGTGTGTGTACTTATTATGGATCATTGGATTAAAATTTTTATTATTTAATTGGTTGAAAATGAATTTAGTTTTTTGTGGTACGGATTCACCCGCCTCTTAGTATCACTTAATCCCAACAATTTGTATTAGAGAATAAGACCCTTAGAAGGAAATCCTAACAAATTAAGGGAGATCAAGATACATTTTAACTTTTTAAGTATAATTTATGAAGTAGCACTGGAAGATCTTGATCAGGCTAATGCAGATAATATGGATCTGAAATTCAAATTGAGTAAGGTAGATGATTTCATGAAAAGTCTCAAGGAATAGTTGGATCATGCAAGAATTTTAAGGGAAGAACTTGATAAAATTCAAGCCGAACCTATTAAAGAAGTTGACAATAAGAAGGATGAAAATAAGAAAATGAGAGATGAGCTGCAATATACAAAGGAAAAGGTAAAAAGACTTGAAATAAAATTAGAAGAGATGAATGTGAAACATAAAGAGGTTGAAATTTATATAATATCTTAGTGACTGGAAAGCTTCAAGATGCCAAAGATTGTATTGAGAAACTTCATCAGAACAAATTAAAGATTGATAAACTACTAGACATGCAGAAACCAGATAGAGACAAGACTAGAATTGGATTTGATGAAGACTTTTTATAAAGGAAAACAAAACCATAAATTTTGATTCACCCAAGAAAGATGAAACTAAATCCAAATAGACCAAATCCCCAGATGAAAAGTGTCATGGATGTAATTAGGAAGGATACATGGAGAAAAATTGGTAAGTTACAAGAAACTAAAAACCCTTTTTTGGTTATTTCTTTAATTATTTCAATTACGGTCATAAGATGAAAGAGTGTAGGAAGTAAAATATGATATATATAGAAGGTCAAGTTATTCAAATTTGAAAATGAATGTTGAGAAAGAAACCAATAAGCCTAAAGGATCTAAGAAAACATATGGAAAAGAACTAGTCATACCTTATGCAAGAAAACCAGAAGAATCTAAGTAAGATGCAAAGATACCTAATAATAGACCTAAGAAGATTGTGTGTTATAAGTGTGGTAATTTTGGGCACATCACAAAGTATTGCAAGTTGAAAATTCATTACACTCAACTGAGACAAAGGAGAAAGGTTACCTGCTTCAAATTAAATAATGATGGACACATTGTGAATTATTGCATGTTCAATGGACTAGTGAAATAACACTTGGAGAGATGAGAAAATAATTCAAAGAGAAATGGGTTGAGTTTAGCAACCTAAAGGATACAAGTGAAAATTAAGATAAAGGATCAGCGAGCAATCAGGACGGCCTAGTAGACCATACTGGATCTTTGCATGAGGTCAATACCTCTTCATCATCATGAAGCGCCTTGCAAGCCTTAGGGAGAGAATTGCAAAGATAACACCAGAATCTCATTTTCCCTTAGAATAGTAAATGAAGATATGAGAGGTTGTGTGCGGTCGTATTTGTACTTTTGGTAACTTTTTATGATCGTTGCATGGATTTATGTGGGAGAATGTATGGTCATGTACTAAAGGTGAACTTCATGGAGGATGTCAACTTTATGTGTGTTCTAGGTTTTTGTGCACTATGAAGTATAAGATGTTATGTTTGAGTGTATTTTTCCCCATTGAAATCATAGATAAGTTGAAGAGGAGATATTTGGAGCTAGAATTGCAGAGTCTATGAAGCATTTGAAGAGTGTAGAGATAAACCCTTGTGAACACTAAAGGCCAAACACTACATTTCCTTGTGATGCAATCAATGTATTAGTTAAACCCTCACTAAATTTACCATAGTTGTTTCATTCAAGGTACATGAAGGATGGATGCACCTAGGTTATTTAATATTAAGGATAAAAATAGGTATGAGTTCAAAATGCACCCATACAAGTCATGGAGGATGATCTTGAAGGGGCATTCTCTCACACTATGCCTAATTTACTTCATGTGGAAGAGAATAGATAATTTATTCATTACAAGTATGAAGAGATAGGATCACTTGAAATTCTTAATGAGTTGGTTGAAATGTATGATGAGGAAAATCAATTAAAATGTAAATATGCTTTCCTTGTTGACCTAGGCATGCCAAAATTTATAGAATACTACGAGTTTGAAGAATTATAATGGATGAAAATGGTTTTGGGTAGATTCCATGATCATTTATTCTAGAATAATAGATATCCCATCAATATTTGTAAAGAATTAATCTATGGAGTGACAGGTTTACCTAATGAGCGAAACCTACTTGTGACTGTGAAGAATACAAAGAAAAAGGTGGAAACCCTAATAGGCTATAAGTCCATCAGGAGTGACATGAATGTAAGATGTGTTACCAAAGGATGTAAGGACTCTAAAAAAGATAATTGGCTACAAAATTCAGCATATTAGAAGACCTAGTTTAATTTTTATAGGATACTTATATATGGTATACCAAATGGTAAAAGAAAGTGAAAAGTTTGAATTGCGTGGAATAGTGAGACAAAAGCTCATGGAAAATATAAAGGAAATTAAAAAAAATAAGTCAAGTACACCTTTTAGATTTGGATCTTTGATCTTATACATATTCTACATCACACACAAATTTCCAGGTCTACACCTTTGGAGGGATGTGTTGTGAACTATGTAGTTTGTTAGTGACATATACAAGAGACATGATAAAAAAAAAAAATTTACAAATCTATCCGACATATTAAAAATAATTTAGAGAGATATTCATGAAAGGGAAAGTATCCCAAGGGATTTAATAGAGATATACAAAGACACTATATGTTTCATGATTGAAATGGATTATACATGCTTTGGGGCAGTAGATCCAAGAATAATATGGAGTACTACCATGGGTTTTTAGGTGGATGAAGACCTCCTAAAACTATATGTAAACTATGTACTTGAAGTACACAAGGAAACCAAGGTATAAATATGGATAACTTACATAGAAAAATTTATTGTAGTTGAAAATGAGCTAAAGATGAAGAAGACAAACAAGAAAGTTGAAGAAATGGTTGACAAAATTTCTCAGCAGCAGGGTATCTCTAAAGAAGAAATGAAAGGAATAATGGAGAGATGTAAGAAAAGAAAGGAAGAACCTAGCACACATAAGCCTACTAATAAGGCTAAGGAATAATGATACACTACAATAACTTTCCTATGGTCACAATGGATGAAATGTCTCCTGCATCTGCTAGGTGAACCTCGCAGAGGAAATCAACAAAGAAGGAGTCATCTTCTCAAATGAATCATAGACCAAAAGAAAATGAAATAAGGTACCCTAAAAAGATGAATGATTCTGAAACACCATGATGAAAAGGCTTGGAGACTTCCAACCCTTGGACAACAAGACTCTACACCTTTGTATAACAACCCCAAGGTTTCACAATGTACCCAAGGGATCATTCCACTTGCTCATATTGGCTTAATTGACTTCAAAGCATTCAAGACTCAAAATAAGTCTATTGAAGGAATTAAAACCACTAGATAAAATCCTATAGATAGGTTCTAAGTTCCCTTTACACCCTTTGATCAGATTTCTCCAAACAAGCCAAACACCCAAGCAACCCTACCTAGTAGCCCTATTTTTCCTGATTTTTGGAATTTTGGACAAAACTTTCCAACATACTTGAAAATTAAATTGCGGATTCAGATACCCATTTAGAAGTTACACAACATATGTGAAAATGGAGTATTACTATTTTGGACCAACTGTGCATAAAATTGCTGATTCCAGTATTGCCACTAGGCCTAATTGGGTCACTTTACAAAGAAAATACAAAAAATAATTATCCCCAGACACTATAACTTTCAAAAGTCCCTATTTATGTCCCAAAACAAAGGATTATAGCATTGGTTTTCACCCAGAAACTTCCTAGATGGTCAAACTCAAAATCCCTCACCAAATGGCTCCAAAAACTAGGGCCTTCTAGAAAACAACCCAAAACTCACTTCCAAAACCCCTCGTTCAGGATTCACCACTTATTTTACATTTAATTTTTATTTTTCAAACAAAAGCATGCCCTCCTTAAGCCCGATCTCTCACTGCTATACTTATGGCATCAAATTCCATGTATTTTCATGCACCCAAGCACTACAACTTGCCAAAATGGATGATCAACTACATTCTCTATCTTATTACTGCATTATTATGCATAATTACATATGATACATATCAGAAATCCATCCCAAAGTCACAATTAGAACAGAAAGGGGATGGTTACACCATTTTGCTTGAGAAAAATAATGTGAAAATGGCTATCTACAGCACTTATGTTATGTAACTGAAACTTAAATGAAAAAAATCACTTAAAATGAATAAAAAAAACTTAAAATACATCCTTCAATAAATTGCAACAACAAAACAATGAAGGAAATAAAATAAGATATCAAAATATGCAAAGGAAGTTATGAAATTCTGGAATTTTATTGCATTTCTGAGAAAATCTGCACATTCTCCTTCACCAATTCATACCATGCCTTTTCCCAATCATTCCTGGGTGTTTATAACAAATTTTATAACTTCCACAATCAATCCCAAGTGGTTGGAAGTGATTACAACTTCTTTAAAACTTCTAAACATATTTTCCCACCAAAACACAACTAGCCATTAATATTCAAACATTTGAATTATTAACTTGTGTTTTTGTTATTTTAATTGCTTAAAACTTATTTGATTCCACTTCCAAGGTCTAATTTAATCCATTAGACACTTCTAAATCCTAATCAAACCCTTAGGGAACTATTGGCCCAATTTACAATTTGTTTGATGTCCTAGTCCTCTACCTGGACAAATAGGACTTAACATTATTCCATTGCATTCCTTGTTACAAATGGTCATTATTGGTCCTAATATATCCCAATTTACATTTAGGGATGAATTTGACCCTTTTCCTTTGATTTGATCCATGGTTACATTAAGTGTCTTCATGGGTGCTCCTGCACCATACACCCCACCTTGGAAAAAGTTCTTGTCCCAAGAACTAAGGGACTTGGTCTTCCTTCCACCCATCCTCCTTGAAGGCCACTTCCTCTCTACCCTTGATCAGGCCTCTGATCTGATAGCACATCCCTTCTTCTATCCTTCAAATCTGCACTCAAAGGGTTAGAAATAAGGAAATAATATTGGTCATTTTGAAATATGTCGTCATGCTTGCCAATTTGCTGTTGTGGACAGTGAACTCGTGGCTTCACAAACTGCCCTTGAAATTCCTTTTGAGGATCAAATAGACCCCTCCTTGTGTCCCTAAATGAAACCTCTACAATTTTCTTAATTTCTTGTTCCAAAGGACACCACATTGTGCCAATGAGGACACCATCTTCATGCCCTATTTTCTGTTTCACCATCTTCACCATATTTTCATACTTTGGAATCAGAAAATCAACATATGTTTTTGCACCAAATACAATGATGCTACCAACTTCTTCTACTTGACTTGGAAGAGGTTTAAGAGTGAAATTTCTTCCCTCCTTGTGCACTACATACTCATTCTTCAAACCGTAATGGATGGTCTTCCTTGAAGCCTGCCATGGTCTTCCCAAGATGATGTGACAACATGTCATGGGGACTATATCACATAGAACCCTATCAACATAACCCCAAATTGAAAATTCTACATATGCTTTCTCCTTAATCACAATATTCTGATCATTACTAACCCAAGAGGCCCTATATGGTCTACCAATAGGAAATTTAGGTAAGTTTAACTTATTTACCATCTCATAGGACACTAGATTGTCAAATGAACTAGAATCTATGATAACCTTGCATATTTTTCCATAGAATTTACAATTTGTTCTAAAGATAGATACCTTGGGTATATGTTGAATAGGTGACCTTCCCATCAAGAGACACTCACCTTCTTCAGGTTATGCATATTCATGGTGTGCTTCTTCTTCCTCTTGTTGTTTATTGTCATCTTCTCCTTGGACTGATTGGACCCTCTTATCATTCTTCTTGGCTTCTCTTTCAGGACACTTATAGAATGGGTGCCCTTCTTCACCACACTTGTAGCACTTTCCATGGAAGCTCTTTCCTTTACCACTTCTTTGTTCTCCTGTTTGATCTGTGACTTTCTCTTTACCCTTCTCATTCTGTCCTTGGCTTGGATTTACTCCTTTGCCCTTGTTTTGTTTCCCTCTTGAATTTCCTTGCCTCTCTCACCTTCTTCTAAGCTTGTCTTCAGCTTTCATTGCCAACTTGTAGAAATCTTCAAGAGTCCTTGGTGTGGCCATGCTCATTTCATCTTGGATATTGTACATCAGCCCTCCAAGATATCTAGCCACCTTCTCTTCCACATCTTCATCATGAGAGGCTCTGATGTCAAGCTTGTGGAATTCCTCTGTATACCTTTGGACATCCATGTCCTTCTGCTTCAATCCTTGAATCTTCTTGAAGAGTTGAAACTTGTAGTCCTCAAGTAGAAACTTCTCCCTCATTTTTTCCATCATTCTAGGCCATGATGTGATCTTTGGTAGGATTTTATTCCACCTCTCTACTTGTAGGCAGTCCCACTATAACAAAGCATGACCCTTAAGCCTTGCTTTTGCAATCTTAACCTTATGCTTGTCTTCAATGTCCTCACAGTCAAAGTGGTTCTCAACAGAACTAAACCAATCAAGGAGCACTTCCTCATCCATCTTTCCATCATACATTGGAATCTCTATTTTGACTTTGGATTCTCCTCCTTTAACTTCCTTCAAAATCTTTACCAGTCTAGCATCCTCAGAATCCAACCTTTCTTCAAAAGGTTCCTATTCTGCTGCACATTCACCATAACAAGGGTTTGAACCCCTCTTCTCAACAGGATTGGTTAACCTTTCAATGACTTGTTCCAATCTCTTGTTCTTTTCTGCTTGCTCCATCACAATCCTAGCAAGCTCCGTGTTTGTCATCTTTGGAGGCATGTTTGGAGCCTCTTCTTCAAACTCTTCAAACTCTTCCTCAGATATACACACATAAACTTCCTCCCAAGGTTCTTACTTTCTCTAATACCAATTGATGCAGAGGCTTGGAGACTTCCAACCCTTGGACAACAAGACTCTACACCTTTCTATAACAACCCCAAGGTTCCACAATGTACCCAAGGGATTCCACTTGCTCATATGGGCTTAATTGACTTCAAAGGATTCAAGACTCAAAATAAGTCTATTCAAGATATTAACACCAATAGATAAACTCCTCTAGACAGGTTCTAAGTGCCCTTTACACACTTTGATCAGATTTCTCCAAACAAGCGAAACACCCAAGCAACCCTACCTAGTAGCCCTATTTTTCCTGATTTTTGGACTTTTGGACCAGACTTTCCAAAACAATTGAAAATTAAATTGTGGATTCAGATACCCATTTGGAAGGTACACAATATATGTGAAAATGGAGTATTACTCTTTTGGACCAACTATGCATAAAATTGTTGATTCCAGTATTGCCACTAGGCCTAATTAGGTCACTTTACAAAGAAACTACAACAAATACTTATCCCCAGACACTATAAATTTTAGCAATCCCTATTTATGTCCCAAAAAAAAGGATTATGGCATTGGTTTTCACCCAAAAACTTCCTAGATGGTCAAACTCAAAATCCCTCACCAAATGGCTCCAAAAACTAGGGCCTTCTAGAAAATGACCCAAAACTCACTTCCAAAACCCCTCCTTCAGGATTCACCACTTATTTGACATGTAATTTTTTTGTTTCAAACAAAAACATGCCCTCCTTAAGCCCGATCTCTCACTGCTACACTTATGGCATCAAATTCCATGCATTTTCATGCACCCAAGCACTCCAACTTGCCTAAATGGATGATCAACTGCATTCTTTATCTTATTCCTGCATTAATATGCATAATTACATATGATACATATCAAAAATCCATCCCCAAGTCACAGTTAGAAAATAAAGGGGATGGTTACACCATTTTGCTTGAGAAAAACAATGTGAAAATGGCTATCTACAACACTTATGCTATGTAACTGAAACTTCAATGAAAAAAAATAACTTAAGATGAATAAAAAAAAATTCAAATGTATCCTTCAATACATTTCAACAAAAAAAAATGAAGGAAATACAATAAGATATCAAAATATGCAAAGGATGTTATGAAATTCTAGAATTTTATTGGATTTCTGAGAAAATCTGCACATTCTCCTTCACCAATTCATACCATGCCTTTTCCCAATCATTCCTGGGTCTTTATAACAAATTTTATAACTTCCACAACCAATCCCAAGTGGTTGGAAGTGATTACAACTTGTTTAAAACTCCTAAACATATTTTCCCACCAAAACACAACTAGCCGTTAATATTCAAACATTTGAATTATTAACTTGTGTTTTTGTTATTTTAATTTCTTAAAAATTATTTGATTCTACTTCTAGGGTCTAATATAATCGCTTAGACACTTCTAAATCCTAATCAGACCCTTAGGGCACTATTGGCCCAATTTACAATTTTTTTGATGTCCTAGTCCTCTACCTGGACAAATAGGACTTAACATTATTCCATTGCATTCCTTATTACAAATGTTCATTATTGGTCCTAATATATCCCAATTTACATTTAGGGATGAATTTGACCCTTTTCCTTTGATTGGATGCATGGTTAATGTTGCCCAAATTTTCCATCCTATGCAATTTGGCCTGCTCTGCCTGCTGTGACCGTCTAAGCCCTTAAACCCAAAAAACTCTAGGTCTTGGCAGCTCTTTCCCGGGATTTATCATTTAAATCTTCTATATTTACCACCCAAAGGATGGTCAAACCCCTTTTTAAGTTAGGCTTTTTGTCTAGTCGCGCAATCGCGATGAAGTTAAATCAAAGTCCTTAAGTTGCGCGACTGCGTGACAAGCTACAAAAATGAACTCATCGCGCAATTGCGATCAATTTCTGTCTCTTTTGGGTCTGTCCACGAGTGAGCAGGTGCAGTGTTTCAATAATAATCGTGTAGTCATGATGTCTTCTGCAGGTTGGGTCATGAGTTCGCGAGTTAGCGATGAGCTCAGTGTCTTGTTTGGTCGCCTAGTCGCGCAATGTTTAGCCCTGTTGTATTTTTTAGCGCGACTGTGCGACGAGTTGAAGGATAAAGTCATCGTGTAGTCGCTGATCAAATTGGATGAATCAAAAGGGGCTCGCAATCTTGCGACATGTTGAAAGAAAGGGCTAATCGTGCAGTCGCCGAGCAATGAGGACGAAGAGAAAAGAGCTCGCGAGCTTGCGACCAAAGGAAATAATCAACTAATCGCTCACCCGCTGCTGTTTTTAGATGATAGAATGCCAGCTCGTGACCATGCGATAAGTTTAAAAGTGAATATCACTCAGTCGCCGTTCCATAAAGGTGAAGGATTTTTCAACTCGTGACTATGCGATGAGGAAAAGGGGAAGCCGTCGCGCACTCACTGAGAAATTAATATAAAAGGATGTCAACTCGCGAGTTGGCGACTAAGAAAAAAATAGAATGCATCGCTCACCCGCGCATAAAATGAAAGAAGGAATATTACGATGGCGAGTGTGCGACTGGATAGAGTATGTAGTGAAAAGGTGAATTTCGCTTAGTCGCCGAGATTCAAGTAGTATGAATTATTAACTCGCGGGGGTGCGATGAGCTGCCAGTGAAGAATACATCGCTCACTCGTAGGAGGTTAAAAGTGCAGTGAAAATTGATTGCGAGTGTACGATGAGAAAATAGAAGGATGTGTCGCTCACTCGCAAGGATCTTCCCAGAAGTAAAAATGTAGCAGCAATGCAGATAGAGCTATTGAACTATTTGAGCATATTTTATTAAAGAGGTTGATGGTGCATTCATTTGCATTCGTCGTATGTTCAGAGCCCAGGTTGTTCAGTTTGCAGAAAAAAGATGTTTTGCTCGACTTGCAGGGTTTCCAAGGTTCATCAGAGTTTTCTAATTGTAGGAAATTATGCACAGAACTGTCTGTGGCTCCCAGGATTAGATTTGTTTCATTATCGGTAGAAAAGAAAGGAAGATTCAGGGTGTGACTGAGTAAAAGAAAGATATTTTTCAAGAGGGATATCAGATATTTTCTTAGACGCTAGAAGATCAGATTTTCTTAAAAGGTCAGAGGATGCATTTTTGGGGACTGCAGAGCAGTTATTGTAATTCAGAGACTTTGGTGACTCTTCTAGAGGGATATGACCGCTTCTGTGAAGGGGCATTTATGTTGATATTTTGGGGATGACTTTCAGGGCTTAAGCGGTGGCTGACAGGCCAAATCTGATCAGGAAGTTATTGTTCTCCAAAAAAATGCAGTTGCCTTTGAAATTGTATAAGTATGAGTTGGGGACTCTTTTTTAAGCTAGTTCTGATTATGCAAGAAGGCATGCTTTGAGACATTTTTTTGTCCTTGGTATATTTTTTGCATGAATCTGTAACTCATTGTGAGAAATAATATGCAGAGTTTGAATTCTTGGAATCAATTTATTGAATTGTGTCAGCCTTGTCTCTTTTCTGCTTGTTTGTATGTTTTTTAGATGGTTGATGGGTTAACTGTGAATGATTTTTAGTTCCTCTTAATCATGTCCCTTCGTAGCATCTACTTGCAGAAGAGTATGTCTGCTTGCAGGTTGTAACTCATGTCTTAGTTTGAGCTGTTAACTGTGAAGTCTTTCCCCTTAACAGGTTTAATCATGACCTTGTTATGAAATATTTATGCATGCCTATACAAGAGATTTGTGTTTTACCTCCAATTCAAAGTTAATTGACCCAGGGGTTTGTCCTGTGTGTATTGTGTTTTCATGTCAAATTCGGTGCATCACCTAGTAGGTAGTTTGCTTTCAGTTATTTCCCTTTCCATGCAATCCTTCTAACCCTTTTCCCTCAAGTTTACTTTCCTGTTTAAGAGCAAGCTAAGGTGATTATCCAAGAGGAACCAGCCTAGAATGTGGAGGTCTCATCTCAGTTAGCAAAGGTCCCACAAGCTAGAGATGACTCCCTTGTTATACTGGATTATCAAGACCAAGAGAGCTTGAGATTAGAGGCGCAAATTCAGTGTATAACATTTCTGGCACACCCGGTGGGACAGTAAAAGAAGTTCATTACAGAGCATTATGTTATCTCTGATATGCAGGTCACATAATACAAAATTTTAAGAGGTTGTTCTGACAAGTATATCTGGCGACTCCACTGGTTTCAAGTTTTTGGCCAGCCTTGTTTAAGGTATATGAGAAAGATTGAAACTAGGAGCTCAAAACCCACTGAATTTTCAGAGTTTCCCTTGAAGAGAGGTCACAAAGGCAGGTCAACTCAAAGGGAGTCCCCTGCAAGGAGAGTTCAGTCTACACCTCCTGATTCATCAGAAAAGAGACCTTTTGCTTTCCATTCCAGAAGAAGAGGAAGATCTCTAACCAGGGATCTAGAGGAGGAAGATTCAAGTACAGCTCATATTGTTGTGAATCTTCAAGTTTCAGCTCTTGCAATGGCTACAAATTTTTCCTTTGCACCTTTCAATCAAGGGAGCCCGTTAAATTTTGCAGTGCATCATGATGTGCCCTTGGTGGAATTAAAAAGTTTGCCTGATTTCACAGGTGAAGGGCAAACTACAACTTTTGAGCACATAAGAGATGTGACTACCATCTGCAACATCCACAAAATTACTCAAGAAGATGTAGCCACCAAGTTATTAGCAGCATCTCTAAAAGGTAAGGCTCTTGAATGGTTCAAAACTTTACTTGTTGGGTCTATTACTTCTTGGGATGAACTAGGGGATGTATTAAGTAAGCATTTTGAGGATAAATTAGATAACTTGTCTCTGGTTGAGCAGTTAACAACTATTAAGAGAGACCCTCAAGAACAAATGACAGATTACAATAGTAGATTCCTTAAGACGTGGAATAGAATTCCAGTTTCAGTCAGACCATCAGCAGAGCATGCCTTTTTATACTATCTACAAAGTCTGAATGGTCAAATATCTGTCATGATCTAGTCTATGGGAGGCACTTCCTTACCCCAAGCTTTTGATATAGCTGTCAGGGCTGAAAATTGTTTGATTCAAGCAGGCATGATAGCTAGAAGACCACCAATGCCTATCTTCCTATCCTTCAACCCATTGCTTCTGCACAAGTGCCCCCATTTACCCCTATTCAAATATTGGCTCCCCAAGCTAGTACTAGTGGCCAGGAACATGCTAAGGTAGGTTTTTCTTAGGAGTTGCAAGAAATAAAGAGTAGCCAAGCTACTAGTATGCAAGAAATGACAAGCTTGATACAAACCTTGACAAAGGAGGTTACAAACTTGAAGAAACAGAATCAAGGTGCCAGACCATCCTTCCAACAACAAGGCTAAGGTCCTAATCAATAGTATCAAAATCAAGGGTAGCCTTATCAACAAAATTGGCCACCATACCAAGGAGGCTATCAAGGGCAAAGACAAGGATTTAGTTAAAGGCCATTCTAACCATATAACCCTGCACCTCTTAATTCTGCAAATCCAGTCAGGGAGATGGTGCCTAGTCAAAAAAATGTAGTTATGGATAATGAATGGTGTTTTCTTTGCAAAAAGGCCCACAATCAGGCCACATGTTCTAATGGGTGGATGAACCAAGCTCTGATGAGTCAGAATGCCTCACAAGCTCAAGCATAGTTTTCATCAAGTGGGGCGGCTCCTCAGCAAGAAACACAAGAAAATGAAACTCCTCTTTTCAATTGGGAGCAACTGGACTTCAATGGAGTCAACAGTGACGATGCTTTTTCTGCCTTTACAAGATCAAAGAGGAGAGCTCAAGACATGGAGAGAGCTGATTCTGGTACCCAAGCAACTACATCTATAGAGCCGGTACAACAAACTTTTCCTGTCACAATAAAGAAGGCTCTAGCCATCACAAACCTAGAAGGCCAAGTTCCAAAGGGGGCAGAACCCATCATAGTAAAAGCACAACAAAGAGGACACACTATGACACCTTACAACATTGTGGACAATATGAAGGAAGTGAATGTCACTATGTCTATGTGGGACTCTTTGGCCATTCTAGGAAAGGCTGAGATTTTAAAGAAGGCAATATCAGAGGTGACAACTCCTCAACCTACAAAAGAGGCTGTGAAGTTAGTGTTGGTTAACACTAATCAGGAGAGGGAGACTCCAATAAATAACCTCAAAGCCAACCCCATGCAAGGTAGGATCTTGAAACCTCCTCCCTTTTATGTATCATTAATCATTGGTAAGTCTCTAGTACACAATTGCATGGTAGATAGTGGGGCTACTAGCACTGTAATGCCCAAGAAGGTGGCCGACCAATTAGGACTGAAGTATGAACCCTTCCAAAAGAATGTCACACAGC
>MU226909.1:3449401-3460484 GCA_018584345.1 Thuja plicata
AGGAGGTGCTTAAACTAATAGAGAGTGGCATCATCTATCCCATTAAGCATACTAGTTGGGTTTCCAACCTTGTTCCTATCAGAAAGAAAAATGGGGAGCTGAGGTTATGTGTTGATTTCAGGGATTTAAACAGAGCCTCATTGAAAGACCGCCATCCACTACCCTCTATGGAACAAATTCTACAATGTGTCTCTGGATCCGAGAGATTCTCATTGTTGGATGGTTTTTTTGGATACAATCAAATCCTAGTAAAAGAAGAGGATCAATATAAAATTGCATTTACAACCAAGTGGGGAATCTTGGCTTATCAAAAGATGCCCTTTGGTTTGTCAAATGCAGGTGCCACGTTTCAAAAGGCAATGGACATGGCCTTTAAAGGCCTCATGTACAGATTTGTGTTGGTCTACCTAGATGACATAACTGTCTACTCAAAGCATGCAGCAGATCACATGAGACATTTGAGGCAAATTTTTGAAAAATGCAGAGAATTTGGGATATCCCTTAATCCCAGGAAGTGTGTGTTTGCGGTCCATGAGGGAAAACTGTTGGGATATGTAGTATCCAAAGAAGGAATTATAGTAGACCCTGAAAGGATTGCAGCCATCTTAGAACTGTCGTTACCACATCACAAGAAAGGTCTCCAATATTTCATAGGAAAGATTAACTTTGTTAGGAGGTTCCTGCCCGACATTGCAGAATTACTCAATCCTTTGACAGCCATGTTGAAGAAAGGTTCTGCTTTCAGTTGGACCAAAGAAGGAAGGGCCAAATTCCAAGCCATTAAAGAAGCATTGACAGAGGCTCCTGCCCTGTTGAATCCAAACTTTGAAAAGGATTTTATCCTTTATACTTATGGAGGCCATGATGCTATCTCTGCAATGCTGACCCAAGAAAATTCAGAAGGATTGGAGAAACCTGTTGCTTTCTTCAGCAAAGGTTTGGAAGAGTATGAGTAGAGGTACTCTTTTGTAGAAAAGCATGTTCTTGCTGTAGTAAAGAGCCTAAAAAAATTCAGATATCTATTGACTCACAGCAAGGTACATTTAAAGGTTACTCACCCTAGTGTCAAAGATTTTTTGCTTTCCAAGGACCTAAATGAGAAAAGAGCTGGTTGGATCACCAAGGTGATGGAATATGATGTAGATATTCAAACTACCAAGCTAGTTAGAGGTAGGGGTCTTTGCGAACATTTGGCAGGGGATGAGAATGCAAAGAAATCAGAGCCACTGGATGCATCTCTGGTGGTGCATTCTATAGAAAATCAAGCCAAGGCAACAGGTTGGTTGCCTAATATGATCCATTATTTAAAGACAGGACAATGCCCTATAGGGCTAGATTCAGCAAAAATAAGATGTTACAAGTTACAATCTATCCCTTTTGTGTTGATTGCTAATGTCCTTTTCAGAAAAGATCACAATGGTGTTCTTTCGAGATGTATAGATTCAGAAAAGGTAGCGGATGTCCTGTTTGAATTCCATGATGGGCCAGCTGGTGGTCATTTTTCTCCTAGCACTACTGCTTATAAAATCATGAGGGCCGGGTACTATTGGCCATCTATCTTCAAGGATAGTCATGATTATGTTAGGAAGTGCATCAAGTGTGCCTTATTTGTAGGAAAAGAAAAGTTCGCTACTCTATCCCTTCAACCAATCAAAGTTGACCAACCTTTCATGAAGTGAGGCATAGATTTCATAGGTGTGATCAACCCTCCATCTAGTGTAGGACACAAGTGGATAATCACTACAATAGATTATTTCACTAGATGGATAGAAGCAGTGGCCTTAAAGGAGGCCAATGAGAGTGTCATCCTGAACTTTTATGACGATTTAATTCATAGGTTTGGCACTCCTGATTCAATTGTTTCAGATAATGCACTGGCATTTACAGGCCTTAAAGTCTCAGATTGGGTGGTTAAGAATGGCATTTATCTAAATACCAGCTCAAATTATTGTCCCCAAGGTAATGGCCTGGCAGAATCCACAAACAAGAACCTGATCAGAATAATTGAGAAGACTCTTTAGGACAATCAAAGGGATTGGCATACGAAGCTTAAGTCTTCCTTGTGGTTAGACAAAATTACCCTGAAGAAGATCATTGGTAATTCTCCATATATGTTGGTGTATGGTAGAGAGGTTGAACTTTCCATTTCAATAGAATTACTCAGTATGCCCTATTTGATAAGGAGGACCCCCTACAGATCAGGTATGCTCAATTGATGGAATTGGAAGAAATCAGAGACAAATCTATGAAAGATATGGAGTTCCATCATAATCAAACTAAAAGGAGATTTGATAAAAGAGCCAGGGGAAAGAAATTCAAGATTGGAGATGTGGTTCTTAAATGGGATGAGTTCAGGTCCAGATCTAGCAGGCACACAAAATTCAATTCCTTTTGGGGTGGACCATTTGTTATAACAGAGTGCAGAGGATCTAACGCTTTCTAGCTTTCAAATCTTAACAGAGATTCCCTGCCGATCTCAGTGAATGGTTTCCACTTGAAACCCTCCTTTGAGGTTAACCCCTCTTAGTAAGTCCTTGTTTTCTTGTAAGTAGCTCCCTGTTTTTTCCTTTCCCTATTTTCTAGTGTAGTTTCCATGTTTTCCAAGAAGTGCACGTGCACAGTTTTGCCCTGTTCAGGTTTTGTGCTCAAGAAATGACTCCACGCCCAATGGATAGTATGATGTCAATAGGCCACTGGTTTTCATGTCTAGCAGGCTGACATCCTGCAGAATTCACCAAAATGTTGCCCAAATTTTCCATCCTATGCAATTTGGCCTGGTCTGCCCGCTGTGACCGTCTAAGCCCTTAAACCCAAAAAACTCTAGGTCTTCGCAGCTCTTTCCCGGGCTTTATCATTTAAATCTTCTATGTTTACCGTCCAAAGGATGGTCAAACCCCTTTTTAAGTTAGCCTTTTTTTCTAGTCGCGCAATCACGATGAAGTTAAATCAAAGTCTTTAAGTTGCGCGACTGCGCGACAAGCTATAAAAATTAACTCATCGCACAATCATGAATAGTTTCTGTCTCTTTTGGGTCTGTCTATGAGTGAGCGGGTGCGGTGTTTCAATAATAATCACGCAGTCACGATGTCTTCTGTAGGTTGGGTCATGAGTTCGCGAGTTAGCGACGAGCTCAGTGTCTTGTTTGGTCACCTAATCACGCAATGTTTAGCCCTGTTGTATTTTTTAGCGCGACTGTGCGATGAGCTGAAGGATAAATTCATCGCGTAGTCGCTGATCAAATTGGATGAATCAAAAGGGGCTCGCAATCTTGCAACAAGCTGAAAGCAAGGGCTAATCACGCAGTTGCTGAGCAATGAGGACGAAGGGAAAAGAGCTCGCGAGCTTGGGACCAAAGGAAATAATCAACTAATCGCTCACCCGCTGCTATTTTCAGATGATAGAATGCCAGCTCGCAACCATGCGATAAGTTTAAAAGTGAATATTGCTCAGTCGCCGTTTCATAAAGGTGAAGGATTTTTTAGCTCATGACTATGCGATGAGGAAAAGGGGAAGCCATCGCGCACTCGCCGAGAAATGAAGATAAAAGGATGTCAACTCGCGAGTTGGCGACTAAGCAAAAAACAGAATGCATCGCTCACCCGCGCATAAAATGAAAGAAGGAATATTAGGATGGTGAGCCTGCGACTAGATAGAGTATGCAGTGAAAGGTGAATGTCACTCAGTCGCTGAGATTCAAGTAGTATGAATTATTAACTCGCGGGGGTGCGACGAGCTGCCAGTGAAGAATACATCGGTCACTCGCAGGAGGTAAAAAGTGCAGTGAAAATGGATTGCGAGTGTGCAATGAGAAAATAGAAGGATGTGTCACTCACTCGCAAGGATCTTCCCAGAAGTAAAAATGTAGCAGCAATGCAGACAGAGCTATTGAACTGTTTAAGAAGATTTTATTAAAGAGGTTGATGGTGCATTCATTTGCATGCATCGTATGTTCAGAGCCCAGGTTGTTCAGTTTGTAGAAAAAAGATGTTTTTCTCGACTTGTAGGGTTTCCAAGGTTCATTAGAGTTTTATAATTGTAGGAAATTATGCACAGAACTGTCTGTCGATCCCAGGATTAGATTTGTTTCATTATCGGTAGAAAAGAAAGGAAGATTTAGGGTCCAACTGAGTAAAAGAAAGATATTTTTCAAGAGGGATATCAGATATTTTCTTAGACGCTAGAAGATAAAATTTTCTTAAAAGGTCAGAGGATGCATTTTTGGGGACTGCAGAGCAGTTATTGTAATTCAGAGACTTTGGTGACTCTTCTAGAGGGATATGACCGCTTCTGTGAAGGGGCATTTATGTTGATATTTTGGGGATGACTTTCAAGGCTTAAGCGGTGGCTGACAGGCCAAATCAGATCAGGAAGTTATTGCTCTCCAAAAAAATGCAATTGGCTTTGAAATTGTATAAGTATGAGTTGGGGACTCATTTTTAAGCTAGTTCTGATTATGCAAGAAGGCATGCTTTGAGACATTTTTTTTTTCCTTGGTATATTTTTTGCATGAATCTGTAACTCATTGTGAGAAATAATATGTAGAGTTTGAATTCTTGGAATCAATTTATTGAATTGTGTCAGCCTTGTCTCTTTTCTGCTTGTTTGTATGTGTTTTAGATGGTTGATGGGTTAACTGTGAATGATTTTTAGTTCCTCTTAATCATGTCCCTTTGTAGCATCTACTTGCAGAAGAGTATGTCTGCTTGCAGGTTGTAACTCGTGTCTTAGTTTGAGCTGCTAACTGTGAAGTCTTTCCCCTTAACAAGTTTAATCATGACCTTGTTATGAAATATTTATGCATGCCTATACAAGAGATTTGTTTTTTACCTCCAATTCAAAGTTAATTGACCCAGGGGTTTGTCCTGTGTGTGTTGTGTTTTCATGTCAAATTTGGTGCATCACCTAGTAGGTAGTTTGCTTTTAGTTATTTCCCTTTCCATGCAATCCTTCTAACCCTTTTCCCTCAAGTTTACTTTCCTATTTAAGAGAAAGCTAAGGTGATTATCCAAGAGGAACCAGCCTAGAATCTGGAGGTCTCATCTCAGTTAGCAGAGGTCCCACAACCTAGAGATGACTCCCTTGTTATACTGGATTATCAAGACCAAGAGAGCTTGAGATCAGAGGCACAAATTTAGTGTATAACAGTTAAATAAAGTGCCTTCATGGGTGCTCCTACACCACACCACCAAATAAATCATCATAGAAGAAGGATGACGAACCTAAAAGGAAAAATACAGAAGAAACGAAACAAGAAAAGAGAAGAAGAATAAGGAAATATAAAAAAAGAAATAAAAGGACCCTAAGAGGTTATGGGAGCCAAATATTTCATCATTTGAGAAGAAGATAGTGAAATAAAGTAAACTTACATCTACACATAGATAATATGAAAGGTATGCAGAAACAAATCAAGTTAGAATTGAGTAAATGCTTATCAAGCATATGATAGTTTTGAAGAATAACTTGCTTGAAATTGAAGGGAGCGTACCTAAAGAACAATTTGAGAGGTTAGAATAAAGAAAAATAAGAGTGCAAGATGAGGATAAAATGAAAAGGGAGGATTCCTCAAGTAAAGAAAACCCTATTATGAGTAGAAAAAACAAGTTATTGGAATAAATTAAGCCTCACTTAAGCAAAAAACTGAGGATAGTTAGGATAATGGCTAGATTATATGATGAGATAATTAATGAAACTCATAATACTATTCAGAAGGTTTTACTTAACATTAGAAATACCGTTAAAAAGATAAAATCACTTACAATAAAGCCTAAGGATATAAACATAGGAGAGTTCTCTGAGGGAAAGGAGAAGGAAGAAGACACTTGAGAATAATAATACAAACAAGGATGGGGTAGAGGAGACAAGTCAAGAACAATAAATGGCAGATATTTATGTAGATAACATTATCATCTCACTTGATCCTTCATTGGATCAAAGGGGCCCATTTGAAATATTGGTGAAGGTCACAAACCTTGTTGGAAACCTAGAAGTAGATAAACCTAAGGAAGAGGATATGCCCATGGATATTGAATAAAGCAAGGAATATTCTAAGAAAAACTTGAAAAATAAGAAAACAAAGAAGGTTAAGAAAGAAACCGAGGAACCTTACAATCCAAAGGATCTCTTGATCACTCCACAATTACTAGAAAGTGGAAATAAGTCTCTATAATCTAACATTGAGGACATGAAGGTAGATGACTTGATAAAATTATCCATTTTGGATCTTGAAACATAAAATAAGAGGTTTGCACAAAGGAAGAGAAGAAAATCAAAGTAATTGACAAGGTTGTAATAATTTTGGGTAAGATTTTATCTTTGTAGAATTGCATCTATTGCATCTGTAATGATACACCTACATATAAATTAGGTCTATTCTTGGACAATGTTGAAAAGGGTTTCAAGACCCGTAAAGAGGCCACACATATAAAAGTTGTCAAATAATTTGAAGATAAGAGACTACAAGAAGTGATAAAACCTAAATTGCAAATGACTTTGCAGAGATAGTAAAGAAGAATTGGGAAGCTGGGTTCCAAGTATTTAAAATTAACTTTAGATATGTACTTAAGGCTGTAAGTATATAATTTTGAGAGCCAAATCTTTTCTTGTATATTTTTCACCATTTCTATCATATAGAAGTTGAAGAGGAGAGCTTTGGAGGTAGAATTGCAGAGTCTGTGAAGCATTTGAACAAAGTAAAGATAAACCCTTGTGAACACTAAAGGCCAAACACTACATTTCCTTGTGTTGTGATCAATATATTTGTGAAACCCTCACTAAATTTATTATAGTTATTTCATTCAATGTATAGGAAGGATGGATGCACCTAGGTTATTTAATATTAAGGATAAAAATAGGTATGACTTCAAAAGCCACCCGTACAAGTCATGGAGGATGATCTTGAAGGGGTGTTCTCTCACACTATTCCTGATGTACTTCACATGGAAGAGATTAAAGCATTTATTCATTACAAGTATGATGAGATAGGAACACTTGAGGTTCTTAATAAGTTGGTTGAAATGTATGATTAGGAAAATCAATTACAATGTAAATATGATTTCCTTGTTGACCAAGTGATGTAGTACTAGTCTTACTCCAAAGACCTCTTCTAGGGTCTCTTAGGTCAATCAATGACCTACTAGGGTTCTTCTATTCACCCTAGGCTCCTTAGGAATCTTATCAAAAGATCCTAATTTCCTTCAACTAGTAAACACCAACAAAATAGAACTCACCACTTTGCAAACCTCATACTAGACCCCAATTGGTCTTTCTTGTCCATTTGCACAATCTGATTCAAATGGATTCTAATCTTCACCAAATTGAAAAGGTAGAATATGAAGATGTCAACAGGACAAATTCCAACCCCCATAAACTAAATTTTCTCCAAAAATACAAACGAGCTCCAAGAACCTATGCAATTACCCCCAAAATAGGGCTATAATCAATTAGCCCTATTTGGACACCTTTTCTGCATTATCTTGGGAAAATGTCTAACAAGTTCCAAATAGGCTTAGGATCTAGACACCCTTTTTAGAGACACTAAATATTTTCTAGGTTTTAGGCCCCTGAAGTGTCCATATAGTCCTTCCTACTTCCATGCCTAAAATTTAGGGTTTTAGGTCTACTTCACTGTCTGCATAAGAAATGAACTTTCTTGGCCAACAAGATAACTCCTCACAAATTATCCTCTTGGTTGGGGGTCCTCCTCTAACTCCTCTACCTTCCTACTTTCTTTGATTGAAGATATGGATGTTTTCAATCCCTCTAGCTAGCTCTGCAACCTTTGATGGTCCCTAGCCATGCTACTCTAGCTCGCCTAGGGCATCATCTTAAAAATAGTTGCCACACTTCTAGGGCCCAAAATAATATGTACACAATTTACATGGTGTCTACTTTCATAATCCAAGAGTGCAGGCCAAAGCCACGATGGAAAAGAAAGTTAAGACCCCATTTGCAACAAGTGCTCAAAACCAGACCAGTGACTAGACTGAACTTTCAAGATTTTACAAAAGCAATAAAAAATATTCAAAATACTAAAATAACACTACAAGATGTTCAATAATAACCTACATTACAAGAAACAAAGCTTGCAAAAACACTTTGAATCCATTACATTTCCCGATCACCTCAAACACACAAATCCACACTGTTATAGATTAACATAGTTCGTACATGAAAGTTCTAAAACTTGCCAACCCTTCAAAAATCATGAGGATGGTCTTATATAGATGACCCAAACACTAAATGGTCAATTTCAGATAGTTACCCAACCAATTTCTTTGAAGATGCTAATTTGTCTTAAAAGTTGTCAATGTTGTCAATGACAACATTGACAACTTTTGGGTTTGATGGCCAAACTTGGTCAAACCCTAGCCAAAGTTGTCCAATCCACTACATATGATGAAAAAACATCAAAAAGGACCTCTAGTCCCTCTCTTGGCTCATTTTTTCACAAAATTCTAAAATTCCCTATTTGGGCCTAATTGGACCTAAGAGTCACCAAGGAACAAATAAGACCTATCCTCCTACAACCACTACACACACTAGGAATCTTGGTCCCTTTATTTAACTAGTTGCCTGGCTAGAACCACTACAAGCCAAAACAAAGAAAGAGTATAATTTAGGTTACATTTCCACAACTAGGCTACCTAGGTGCTCTTGCACCATACTCCCCCAAAAGAAGTCATGTCACTCCTATGGACAGTAGCTCCTCTGAGATGCCCACCTTCTTGAAATCTACCTCTGCAATCCATGAGGCCTCTAATTCTGATCTTTCCTTAAATTGAATAAAATGCTCCATGTAGACTTTGTGTCTAGTGTTCTTCTTGACTCAGGAGTGTAGGACTATATCAGCCACCATAGGAAACTTTGGAGGTAAGACAGTAACCTCCACATCAGCATTGATCCCTTGACTAGTTGGATTGATATCTTTCATCTGTCCCCTAAACTCTATGAGGTCTTGAACATTGAATATGGGAGAGATGCTCAAATCTAATGGTAAGTCTACCTTATATGCATTAGCTCCATACTTGGCTAAGATCTTGCATGGTTCCACCCTTTTCATCTAAAGTTTGGTAGGGACACCCTTCTGTAGTCTAGATTTGTTCAATTGGACCATCACATAGTCACCCACTTCAAACTGAACATCCTTCCTTTTCTCATCCACTTTGGCTTTCAACTTAAGTTGACTATCCTGTATCTGCTTCTTTACTTGATCTTGTATCTCTTTCATGGTAGAAGTGAAGTCTTTTTCATGGCCACTTCTGTACTCCATTCCACCAAGATCTATGAGTTCACAAACACCCCTAGGATGCATGCCATAAACCACCTCAAATGGACTCTTGCCTGTCATCCTATTCTTGCTATCATTGTAAGAATATTCTACTTGGAGAATGACCACATCCCAAGTCTGTCCATATTCCTTAGTTAGGAACCTCAAGAGGTTACCTAGCACTCTATTGACCACCTCAGTTTGGCCATCAGTCTGAGGGTGGTAAGATGAACCAAAATATAGGTTAGTACCCAACCTTGTCCACAAAGTTCTCCAAAAATGACTCATAAACTTTACATCTTTATCAGAGACAATGCTCAAAGGAAGACCATGAATCCTTACTATTTCCTTGAAAAACAAATAAGCTATGTGGCTAGCATCAGTAGTAGTTCTGCATGGAATGAAATGTCCCATTTTACTAAATCTATCAACAACTACATAAATACTATCATACCCCTATTTAGTTTTGGGTAACCCCACAATGAAATCCATACTTACACACTCCCATGGTCTATTAGGGATAGGAAGAGGCTAATACAACCCTTCATTACTCATTCCTCCTTTTGCCTTCATGCAAACAACACATTGTTCTACATACTTGGTGACATCCCTCACCAATTTTGGCCAATGGTAGAACCTTTGGACCAACTCTGTGGTCTTGTCCTTACCAAAATGACCACTTAGAGAGCCATTATTCTTCTCTTGGATGAGGTTCATCCTCATTTACCCCTTGGGTACACACAACTGATTACCTTTAAACAATAAACCATTCCTTAAAGTGTAATCATAGAACTTTCTATGAAAATGGTTCTCAAAGTCAACACATACCTTATAGGCCTCACCAAAATCTTCATCTGACTTGTATAGGTCTCCAAAAATCTCAAACCCAATGCTATTCAAGTGGACTCCTTGCATTGTTAACAATCTCCTGCTCAAAGCATCTGCCACCTTGTTGAGTTGACCCTTCTTGTGCTTGATAGTAAAATTGAATTCCTACAAGTATTCCATCCTCTTTAGATGTCTATTACTTAACTTTTATTGTGTGTTGATGTAGGTAAGGGCCTGATTATCAGTAAATACCACAACTTCTTTAGGCAATAGATAAAGCCTTCATTTCCTCAAAGATTGGACTAGAGCATATAGCTCTAAGTCATAAGAATAATATTTCTTCTTGGCCTCATTTAATTTTTCACTGAAGAAGGCAATAGGTCTACCCTCTTGACTTAACACACCCCCTACTAGCATTCCACTAGCATCACACTCAATGGTAAATAACTTATCAAAGCTTGGAAACTATAGGACAGGTTGAGTAGCCACTTGTCTTTTCAACATCTCAAAAGATTTTTCAGCTTCCAAAGTCCATCTAAACTTAGTTTTGACCCCACCCTTAATATTATCCATTAATGGAGCACATATCCCACTAAAGTTCCTAATAATTTTTTTGTAAAATTGGGCAAGGCCATGAAGACTCATTAACTCAGTGGCTATGGTAGGTGGAGGCCAGTTCAGGATTGCAATAACTTTGTCTTTGTCCATCTTCAAAGATCCCTTGGACACCACAAAGCCCAATTAAACTAGTTCTTGCTTAAAGAACTCACACTTCTCAAGGTTAATTGCCAACTTCTCTTCATGCAACCTCTTCAATACTACCTTCACATGTTTGAAATGTTCCTCTCTTATCTTACTGAAAATCAGTGGGTAAAAGTACAAACCTGTGTCACACTTTAACAAAGGAAGAGGACCACGACATGCAAAACTGTTGAACTTTAACGACATAAAAGTGATATTTGTGTTTAGAATTTGAAAATGATGTAAACT
>MU226909.1:3468436-3480485 GCA_018584345.1 Thuja plicata
AAAATTAAAAAAACATTGAAAAAACAATAATTACATTAATTTAACATAACAAAATTAAAAAAACATTGAAAAAACAATTACAAAAAAAAAAAAAAAAATCCTACCAATTTTCGGCCGAAGTACTCCTATTCCGCTCCGCAAATCGTGGAAGGGGCTCAGTGCAAATGAGCCGCTCAAACCGATTTTGGGGTTTATATAGATTTTAAGTGTTTCGACCGAACCTGGTTCGACCGAAACATGTTTCGGTCGAACCTGGTTCGACCGAAACCATGTCGCCACATGGACGCCACTTGGCGCCGCGTGTGCGCCACGTATGTCCGGCCGAAACATATTCGACCAAAACGTATTCGACCGAAACATGTCCGGCCAAAACATGTCAAATGGTCCTCTAGTGTGACACAGTTCCGTACTTTTACCCCAGTATATCATCAAGATTTACCACTAAAAACTTTTCACTCAAATCCTTGAGCACCTCATTCACGAGCCTCATGAATGTTCTCAGAAAATTAGAGAGGAAAAATGACATCACAAGCCATTCATATAACCCATCTATGGTTTTGAATTCCATTTTCCATTAATCACCTTCCTTCACCCTAAATTAGTGATATCCACTTTTCAAATCTAGCTTTATGAAATACATTGCCCCACCTAGGCAATCCATAAGATCCTCTATCCTTGGGATTGGGAATCTGTACCTTATTGTAATCCTATTTATAGCCCTTGAGTCTATGCATAATCTCCACTTTCCCCCCTTATTTGATGCTAAGACAACTGGGACTGCACATGGGCTAATGCTCTTCTTGATCAAACCTTGATCCAAGAGTTCTTGTACTTGTCTTGCTACCTCCAAGTTTTGATCTGGAGTCAACTCCTATGCTGCTTTATTGGGCAAGGAAGCCCCTGGCACAAAGTCTATTTGATGACTTATAACCCTCTTAGGTGGTAGGGTTGCAGGAGTTCCATCACTCACAATTTCCTTATATTTCTCAAGCAATTATTCCACTTCCTTTGGTAGTGGTTCCTTTACTGGCGTCTCCTCCTCCTTAGGTCTTATCACAATGGCATAACCTTCTCCCTTATCATCTCTGATATCATTCACCAACTCCTTTCCACTACATAACATGACATTAGGAGTTTTACACTCATCCTCTAATAAAGACTAAATTTTGAATGTCTTTCCTCCTTTCTTAAATGTAATGGAGTTCTCCTTCCCATCATATACTGCTCCATTATCAAACTACCAAGGCCTCCCAAGAAGCAAATGGTAAGCATCCATTGGAAGGATGTCACAAACCAATCTATCCTTATATCTTTCTATGGATAATTCTACCCATATTTGCTCATTGACCAAGACACTCTGGCCTTTGTTGACCCATGTCACTTTATAAGGCACATGGGGTATTTTAGCTAGCTTTAGCTTTACCACTGCCTCCTCTTAAATGATGTTGTCTATGGATCCAGAATCAAAAATCACTTTACATACTTTTCAAAGAATCTTGCATCTGACTCTGAACAGTGCCCTCCTATGTTTGGGCTCATCGTTGATTGGCTGCCTTATTAGGACCCTTCTAAACATCAGCTTTTCACCCATTTCTGAGTCTAAATTGTCCACCTTTGGAGTTTTTAAACTAAGAGTATCCTCATGTGCATATGCTACTCTTTTGTCACTATTTGTTGCAGAGGGCTTATCAGGACATCTGTAAGCTGGATGCCCTAGTTGCCCACAATAATAGCATTTCATTGTAGCAGAGTAGGATCCACTCCTACCTCCTCTTCCTCTATTAGAACCCCCATTGTTACCCCTGCCTATGTTATAGCCTCCTCTTGAATTGTTCTTAGTATGCTGCTTTGTCAACTTGTTTTCTCCTTGGGACCTTTGTTCACTACCCCTTCCTTGGTAGTCTCCTCTTTGACCCCTCTGTTCTCTTCCTCTGCCTCTATTGTTATTATTGTTCTTGAAACTAGAATCTCCTTTCTTCTTATTATTCTCTTCCACCTTCAGAGCCAACTGATGACATTTTTGGATGGTAGTAGGTGTCCATAGACTTAACTCCTCTTGGATGTTCCACTTCAACCCACCCAAGTACCTAGCAACTTTGATTGGCTCTTCTTCTTGCAACTTAGACCTCAAACATAGTCTTTGGAATTCCTCAGTATATGAGGCCACATCTAGGTCTTTCTATTTCAAGTTTTGTCTCTTCCTATGGAGTTGTATTTCGTAGTCCTCTAGATGATAAATCTCTTTCAATTTTGTTACCATAGCATTCCAATTTTCTATTGGTTTCTTTCCCATACTTACCCTCTCATCCTGAAGGTATTTCTACCAAGTCAAAGCTGACCCTCTGAGTTTATACTTGGCCACTTTAACCCTTTGGGCCTCACTTATCCCTTCACATTCAAAATGATTTTCCATTGCTTCAATCCAGTCCATGACTGTCTCAATATCCATATTTCCTCCAAATAGAGGTATTCCCTCTAAATATTTTCCACTTAGTGCCTTTATGGCCTTCAAGAAAGGTTCCTCTTTCAATACTGGGTTAGGTTCAGGTATGTAGTCTTCTTCCTCCATCTTCTTCTTACCCTTACTATTGGATTCTGGTTCATATACTTTCTTCCTAGTAGCATCAACTAGTTCTTCCATCCTTACTCTCATTGCTTCCAAAGTACCCTCAAGGAGTCTATTTTTCTCCTTCCGCTCCTCCATAACCTTGACTAGTTCTGTAGTTGTCACCATCTTTGTAGAACCACAAGATTCCACCTCTGACATAAACCAACTTTCCCAAGTTTCTCAACTTTCTCTGATACCAGTCTGATGTAGTACTAGTCTTTCTCCAAAGACATCTTCTAGGGTCTCTTAGGTCAATCACTGACCTAATAGGGTTCTTCTATTCACCCTAGTCTCCTTAGGTATCTTATCACAAGATCCTAATTTCCTTCAACTAGTAAACACCAACAAAATATAACTCACCACTTTGCAAACCTCATACTAGACCCCAATTGGTCTTTCTTGTCCTTTTACACAATCTAATTCAAATGGATTCCAATCTTCACAAAATTTAAAAGGTAGCATATGAAGATGTCAACAGGACCAATTCCAACCCCCGCAAACTCACTTTTCTCCAAAAACACAAACGAGCTCCAAGAACCTATGCAATTACCCCCAAAATAGGGCTACAAGCAATTAGCCCTATTTGGATACCTTTTCTGCATTATCTTAGGAAAATGTCTTAACAAGTACCAAATAAGCTTAGGATCTAGACACCCTTTTTAGAGACACTAAAGATTTTCTAGGTTTTAGGCCCCTAAAGTGTCCGTACAGTCCTTCCTACTTCCATGCCCAAAATTTAGGGTTTTAGGCCTCCTTCACTTTCTACACAAGAAATGAAATTTATTGGCCAACAAGATAACTCCTCACAACTTCTCCTCCTAGTTGGGGGTCCTCCTCTGACTCCTTTGCCTTCCCACTTCTTCGGATTGAAGCTATGGATGCTTTCAATCCCTCTAGCTATCTTTGCAACCTCTGATGATCCCTAGCGATGCAACTTTGGCTTGCCTAGGGCATCATATTAAAAATGGTTTCCACCACTTCCAGGGCCCAACCTACTATGTAAACAATGCACATGGAGTCTACTTTCATAATCCAAGAGCCTGGGCCAAAGCCACAGTGGAAAAGATAGTTAAGACCCCATTTTCAACCAGTGCTCAAAACCAGACCAACGACTGGACTGAATATTCATGATTTTACAAAAGTAATAAAAAATATTCAAACTACCAAAATAAAACCATAGGAAGTTGAATACCAACCTACATTACAAGAAACAAATCTTACAGAAACACTTTCAATCCATTACATTGCCTGATCACCTCAAAACACACAATTCCACACTGTTATAGATTAACACAGTCTGTACATGAAAGTTCTAAAACTTTCTAACCCTTCACAAATCCTGAGGATGGTCTTATATAGATGACCCAAACACTAAATGGTTGGTTTTAGATAGTTACCCAACCAATTTCTTTGAAGATGCTAATTTGTCTTAAAAGTTGTCAATGTTGTCAATGACAACATTAACAACTTTTGGCAACTTTTGGGTTTGATGGCCAAACTTGGTCAAACCGTAGCCAAACTTGTCCAATCCACCAAATATAATGAAAAACATCAAAAAGGACCTCTAGTCCCTCTCTTGGATCGTTTTTCCAAAAAATTCTAAAATTCCCTAATTGGGCCTAATTGGACCTAAGGGTCACCAAGGAACAAATAAGACCTATCCTCCTAAAACCACTACACACACTAGGACTCTTGGTCCCTTTATTTAACTAGTGGCCTAGCTAGAACCCTACTACAAGCCAAAAAAAAGAAAGAGAAAACCCTAGGTTACATTTCCACAACTAGCCTACCTAGGTGCTCCTACACCACCTAGGCATGCTAATATTTGTAGAACACTACGAGTTTGAAGAAGTAGGATGGATGAAAATAGTTTTTGGTAGATTCCATGAGAAATTATGCTAGGATAATGGAGATCCCATCAATATTTGTAAAGAATTAATCCATGAAGTGACAAGTTTTCCTAATGAGCAAAAACTACTTGTGACTATGACTAATACAAAGAAAAAAAGTAGAAACCCTAACACACTATAAGTCCACCAGGAGTGACATGAATGTTAGATATGAGTTACCAAAGGATGTGAGGACTGTACAAAAGATACTTGGATACAAAATTCTGTATAGTAGAAGACCTAGTTCTATTTCTGTAGGATACATATATATGACATGCCAAATGGTCAAAGAAAGTGAAAAGTATGACCTTCATGACATAGTGAGACAAAAATAAATGGTAAATATAAAGGAAATGAATAAAAATAAGTCAAGTACACCTTTTATATTTGGATCTTTGATCTTATACATATTCGACATATCACACAAATTTCTAGGTTTGTACCTTTGGAGGGATGTGTTGTCAACTATGTAGTTTGTTAGTGACATATACAAGAGACATGATAAAAAAATATGTGTTTACAAATCTATTCAGCATCTTAAAACTATTTTAGAGTGACATTCATGATAGGGAAAGGATCCTAAGGGCATTAATAGATAAACACAAAGACACTATATTTTAGAGTGACTACATGCTTTGAGGTAGTAGAGCTGAGAATAATATGGAGTAATACCATGGGTTACGAGGTGGATGAAGACCTCTTGAAACTATATGTAAACCATGTGCTTGCAGTACCCAAGGACCTCAAGGTAGAAAGATGGAGAAATTACATAGAAAAATCTATTGTAGTAGACAATAAGCTAAAGGGGAAGAAGACAACCAAGAAAGTTGAAGAAATGGTTGACAAAATTTCTCAGGAGCTGTGTATCTCC
Source organism: Thuja plicata (assembly GCA_018584345.1). Taxonomy (NCBI): domain Eukaryota; kingdom Viridiplantae; phylum Streptophyta; class Pinopsida; order Cupressales; family Cupressaceae; genus Thuja; species Thuja plicata. Next base: position 3,473,805 of record MU226909.1, read on the forward strand.
AAAGAAGAAATGGAAGGAATAATCGAGAGATGTAAGAAGAGAAAGGAATAACCTAGCACACATGAGCCTACTAATAAGGCTAAAGAAGTATGATACACTAAAACACCTTTTCCCATGGTCACAGTGGATGAAACTTCTACTGCATCTGCTAGGTGAATCTCGTAAAGGAAATAAACAAAGGAGTCATCTTCTCCAATGTCTCATAGACAAAAATTAAATGAAATAACATACCCTTAAAAGAGGAAGGAGTCTGAAACACCACCAAAGGAATCATTGCAGAAGGAGGATGAACCTAAAAGGAAAAATACAGAAGAAAAGAAACAAGAAAAGGAGAAGAAGAATGAGGAAATAGAACATAAGCATGAAAAGGACCCTAAGAGGTTATGGGAGCCAAATCTTATATAATTTTAAAATTACATCTACACATAGATACTATGAAAGGTATGCAGAAACAAATCAAGTTAGTATTGAGTACATGGTTATCAAGCATATGATATTTTTGAAGAACTTGCTTGAAATTGAAGGGAGCATACCTAAAGAATAGTTTGAGAGGTTAGGATAAAGAAAAATAAGAGTGCGGGATGAGGATAAAATGATAAGGGAGGATGCCTTAACTAAATAAAACCCTATTATGATAGAAGCAGAAAACCAAGTTATTGGAAAATTGAGGATAGTTAGGATAATGGCTAGATTATATGATGAGATAATTGACGAAACCAATAAGGCTATTGAGAAGGTCTTACTTAACATTAGAACTAATGTTACAAAGATAAAATCACCTATAATAAAGCCTAAGGATATAAACATAGGAGATTTCTCTGAGGGAAAGGAGAAGGAAGAAGACAAACCTGAGAATACTAATACAAACAAGGATGGGGTAGAGGAGACAAGTCAAGAACAATCAATGCCAAATCTTTATGTAGATAAAATTCTCATCTCACTTGGTCCTTCATTGGATGAAAGGGGCCCATTTGAAATATTGGCCAAGGTCATAGACCTTAATGGAAACCTAGAAGTAGATAAACCTAAGGAGGAGGATATGGCCATGGATATTGAAGAAAGAAAGGAAAATTTTAGGAAAAAGTTGAAAACTAAGAAAATAGAAGAGGTTAAAAAAGAAGATGAGGAACCTCACATTCGAAAGGATCTCTTGATCACTCCACAATTATTGGCAAGTGGAAATAAGTCTCTATCATCTAACATTAGGGACATGGAGGTAGATGAATTGATAAAATTATCTATTTTGTCTCTTGAAATGAAAATAAGAGATTTGCACAAAATGAAGAGAAGAAAACCAAAGTAATTGGCAAGGTTGTAACAATTCTGGGTAATAAGTTATCTTCGCAGCCTTGTATATGTAATGATACACCTACATATTAGTTAGATCTGATCTTGGACAATGTTGAAAAGGCTTCCAAGACCCTTGAAGATGTCACACATATAAAAGTTGTCAAATAATTAGAAGATAAGATACTATAATATGCTAGAATCTAAATTAAAAATGACTTAAACAAACTTTAGTAGTCAGATAATGAAATAAAAGAGTGTATCATGAAATGAAAAGTAGTGTATATAACATTTGTGTAAATTATTTAACACATGTAGTAAATATTATTTATTAGATAAATAATTCACAAGATTCATTGAAAAAGATATCCAAGGAATGAACATACAAGATGATCACTAATATAAACAGGGAGTTTCGTAACACATTTGACGAGATCAATGTGTTAGAGTTAGATAAAAGAAGAATGCTTAGCAGGTTTTGTGAGCTTAGGAACTTAAATGTTCTGAAGATTTCTATTATCGAAACCACTTTAGTAAACTTAGACCTTGGCCTTAAGTCCTACTTAGGATTGACTCCTAGTGACTTGCAAAGTGAAGATACAACTCTATATATAAGAAATGACATGATCAATGTTGTAGATATAGTAAAGAAGAATTGGGAAGTTGGGTTCCAAGTATTTAAAGTGAGATTTAGATATGTACTTAAGACTATAAGAACATAATTTTGACAACCAAATTGTTTCTTGTATATACATTTTTTGGCACCTTTGTCATCAATATAAAAGGGGCAATATAGGAAATAAAAAATGAGTATAGATAGGAGTTCATAAGTATTGTTGGAAGGGTGACATATGTACTTACACAATTTTTTTTTGGTTGATGTTTGACACTTTGTCCTTTTTCACTAAGTGTTGCCATCAATACCAAAGGGGGAGATTTTTAAGAAGTAATCAAAATTGGAGTACATGTATATTATCATTTATGGGAACAATTATCATTATGATCTTCATAGGACATAAGATCGCAGTTTTGATAGGCTACAGAGTGAAAAATGCCTAAGTCCACAACCAGTCATAAGAAGATAGAGCTAATGTTATGAAGAGTGAAGGAGACATAGACTATATTATTGCATCCACAGTTATGGGAAGGTACATAGGTGTAGTGAAGACCATCAACTATGTGTGCAAGTGTTTTGGGTATAGTAAGATGGAGTTACAAACACCTGAGTGCCAATACAGACAGAAGACAGAGCATCTGGGCAGGCAATGTTGCATAAGTTATGGCCAACTTATGTTATGTCATTTCATGAATTTATCATGTGTGTATGTAAAGGTCTTATTATTAATGTATGTAAGGTTGTGTGTTTGATTACTACATGGACAACCTTAATTATGTATTTCTAAATGCCTATTGGAGGCCAACCTAGTTATTGTACTCTTAACTAAGTATAAGTATTATATGCAATTTGAAGTTGTGATGTGAGGAGATATATTATATATTCAAGACTAAGAAGGATAGAGCAGTCTTCAGTGTGAAGGAGAAAAAGGTTACATGGATTTGTAGTAGTATGTACTTACATCTTATGCAAAACTCTTTTGTGAAACATGAACACAATCCTTATGTTGTAAGTGCAATGTGCACAAGTTTTGCATACCCCTGATAGGGTTCTTGACTCTTAACAGGGCCTATCCTTTGAAAGGGAGCTAGATATATTTTATTAATCAGCTCCTAATAGGGCTTGGAATCCTAATAAGGTCTCAATTCTTATAGTGTAGATTTGTGGGTATCATTCCCACCGGGTTTATTTATTTATCCCCTCAATAGGGTTTTCCTCGAGAAACAAATTATGGTGTTATGAGTAAACTTATGTGTGTGTAATTATAATGTATCATTGGATTAACTTTTTTATTTTTTAGTTGGTTGAAAAGGAATTTTATTTTGTGGGATATTGATTCACCCGCCCTCTCAATATCACTTAATCCCAAAAGTTACACTATCAAGAATTAGAAGTGTAATATTCCAACAACTAGATTGGTTTGAAATATTCATAAGACATTAGCATGACCCCCATGCATTCATGATATATATAATAAATTTAATTCCCATAATAAATTTATTCTCTAAGATCCCCTCCCAATAATGCAAAATCTTTATTGTATAGGGTATGTGCAGCAAAATGGTGAACAGAAGGGGGTTGAAAGTGACAACTTCTTTCCTTAAATTAGTTCAACCTAAAATTTTATAATAAATTTGAGCCTCGTGTATTAACAATTTAAACATATTGAAAGAACAATAATTATTTTGTAATTTGAATGTAGTTTTTAAACTACTTATTTTTATTAAAAAATTGATAAGATTAAGAGTATTAAATCGTTACCATACACAAAAGTTTCCTTTCTTTAGAAAAATGCAAAAGTGTTTGGTGTGTAGGTAAAAATAGTTATATTAAATTTGGTATTTCCAAAAACCTTTGACAGAAAGATAGTTAAGAGTGAATATTTGAACTATGCATCGAAGGTCCACACAAACCTAAAAATGTGATGGGTCTAGAAGTGAAGTAACAATTGAGATAAATATTAAGAATAAGCATAGAGTAAGGAAGTTCCAGATTTTTTTTTTATTAAATATTAATAAAAAAATAGATACATATCATCTAAGAAACATCAACTACTTAAAGCCTACAATCACAAATCAAATTATGTATAATATTTACTACATTTGATTAGATCAAATTTAATATTCACAGCATAATCCTTTGACAAATCAATGTCATGATAGTACATAGAATAAGAAACACAAAATTATGAAAATCTAATATGGAGTAAACCAGAAGGAAAATCAATCAACTCTACTTTCAATAAATTTATCCTAATTCCAATACCCCAATGGAGGGTATACTACTGAAATATCCTTATTGGAACTAACCTCTCTAATAACATAATTCTTACTTGAGTTGAAGAAGTTATTAGCTCTTGAATGTTCCTTCTTCTTATTTTATTTACTCTAATCTACTTATTCATTATATTTATTATGATAATCCTTGACTTCTTTGTGGAATGTAGGATTTTGATTATTGTTATATACCTAAGCTTTCCCATAGTGAACCTCTTGTGTATTTACTATTATAAGTTCATTTCTTAGTAGTTTGAGGAATTATTTATTGGATATTTCCATGGTCAATATGAACTGCATCCCAACATGGTAAACCATGATTATTTTAAAATCCCTAGTAAAGCATCCTCTTGTTTTATTGAAAAAAATATTTCTTTTCTTGCAAGTAATTCATAATATTTCAGTAGAAAGAGTAAATGATAAACTATTATGAGTTTTTGTAATGAAATCAACATGGCTACTGAGAATTTCTAACCAACATATTTTCTTATTAGTATTCTAGTTATACAACCCATTATATAAAACATATGCCATATTTCTTTTGCAAAGAAAGATTCAAAGATTTTTTTTAATATATCCTATTTTTCTACAAATAGAGGAAATTTGATTAACGTCATGTTTTTTTTTGGAAGTCTATTTAATCTCAACATCCATCTAAATTAGGCCTTCTCAGGATCTAATTGTATGCAACCTAAAATGGTCGCCTAGACTTTGGGCCCCATTTATTATTTTATCATTTTATCAAATTTCTGAATCAATGCTTTGGAATATTTTCAATTCAAATCAATTTCCTTGATCAAATTGTAATTAATTCAATTATTTCAATATTTCCTAAGGTTTGATCATTTTTTATATAATTAAAAGATTTAATCTCTCTTTTAATTAAATGAAATTCCTCTTATTTAATTAAAAGATTTAATCTCCCTTTTAATTAAATAAAATTCCTCTTATTTAATTAAATTCAATTCCTCCCATTTAATTAAATAAAACTCTTCTAATTTATTTAATTGAAAGAAAACCACTCTTTTAATTAAATAAATAAAAATCCCCACTTAAAGAACTTTATTTGTTGAAAAAGGAAATGAATTAAATTAAAAATTAAATAAAAATCCCTTCTTCAACAGCCCCTTTTAAGTGGTGGGTTTTTGCCTCTTAATCAGAGTCTTTGATTTTTGCCTCTTAATCTCAATCATTCACTTTCCTTTAAAAGGAGACCTATCCTTCTCATTTTGATATTAGGTTTTCATAGTATTATTATGCTGCAGGTTTGGAGAGCAATTTTGGAGGAGAATTTGAGCACTCAAGCTCTCTTCTTGTTTTCTTTATTCTTGCATTCATGGCTCCTCATATAGATTAGAATCATGTTTATTTCCATAGATTAGATTTGCATTCATATTTCCTTTCATAGACTAATATGCATTGTTATCATTTAGATTAGATTTCATTTTTATGCATTTGAATATCTCGTTTCATGGTGTATTTGCAATAGACACAACTAGGTCAATCTGAGGGCCTTTATTTTACATTTTTACACATCCATGACTAGAGAGCTATGGATCGATATTTGAGGGCTCATTCTTGAGCAACCTTGAATGGAATGATTCATATAAGTGTGACAATATTTATGCACACATTTTTGGTGCCCACCATGGGGCATGATGCTCCTAATTTTCCTCCATTTTATTCAGATCTTAGATTTTCTAATCTTTACATGGTTATTTTATTAAAGTTTTTCAAGCCTAACCCTTGTGCAGATTTGCTTGGAGATGAAAACCCTAGATTTTCAAATATTTGATCATATCTCCCAAACGGCTTGGAGTTTTAGTCTGAAAGTGTTTTTGCAAGTTGGCGACATATCAGAGAAGCTTCAATAAAACATTTAGATTTTTTAGAAGTAATGTGTATTTTTTATGATTTTTTCTTTGTTTTTCATAAAAAATTGATTGTTGAAGCATATCAGCGTATTTTTCAGAAAATGTTTACATTTATGGAAATGTATTGAAATTCTATAGGGGGTCCATTCATTTTTTTTTTTAATTTAGAGGTCATATCATAGCTCATTTGATCAATTTATAAAAACTGGTCTATTTTGGGAAAGTCGCTCTATAGGGCACAAATGAAAAGATCTTATTAAAATTTTGACTTTTTTGGAAAGCTCTCTATTTTTTGACAAAGGTCTCTTTTCTAAATTTTGGGTTTAGGGTCTTAATTCATGTGGTATTTAAGTCAAATCTTGTTGACAAGGTCAAAAATCAAAATTAAAAAAAGGGTATTTGATGATTAGCGTACACTTATTTTTCACATGGTTCAATGCATGATGTAATTTTTCATTTGGATTATTTTCTAGTTATCATTGCTCCTAACAATTGATTTTAATATCTAACCATCTTAGGGTTTGCATAAATTGAATATACATTGCATATCTTGTTTGCTTGTTTGCTTGTCTTGTTCATTTGAAGGTTCATGGCTTGCTTTCATGGAAAATGCTTAAAACAAACAAAA
>MU226909.1:3502018-3533521 GCA_018584345.1 Thuja plicata
CTTAATGGTTGTTAACTGCTCAACCAGAGACAAGTTATCTGATTTATCCTCAAAATGCTTACTTAATGCATCCCCTAATTCATCCCAAGAAGTAATAGACCCAACAATTAAAGTTCTGAACCATTCACGAGCCTTACCTTTTAGAGATGCTGCTAATAACTTGGTGGCTACATCTTCTTGAGTTATGTTGTGGATGTTGTAGATGGTAGTCACATCTCTTATGTGCTCAAAAGTTGTGGTCTGCCCTTCACCTGTGAAATTGGGAAAGCTTTTTAATGCCACCAAGGGCACATCATGATGCACTGCAAAATTTAACGGGCTCCCTTGATTGAAAGGTGCAAAGGCAAAATTTATAGCCATTGCAGGAGCTGAAACTTGAATACTCACAACAATATGAGTTGTACTTGAATCTTCCTCCTCTAGATCCCTGGTTAGAGATCTTCCTCTTCTTCTGTAATGAATAGCAAAAGGTCTCTTTTCTGTTGAATCAGGAGGTGTAGACTAAACTCTCCTTGCAAGGGACCCCCTTTGAGTTGACCTGCCTTTGTGACCTCTCTTCAAGGGAAACTCTGAAAATTCAGTGGGTTTTGAGCTCCTAGTTTCAATCCTTCTCATATACCTTAAACAAGGCTGGCCTGAAACTTTGAAACCAGTGGAGTCGCCAGATATACTTGTCAGAACAACTTCTCAAAAGTTTGTATTATGTGACCTGCATATCAGAGATAACATAATATTCTGTAATGAACTTCTTTTATGGTCCCATTGGGCATGCCAGAAATGTTATACACTGAATTTGCGCCTCTGATCTCAAGCTCTCTTGGTCTTGATAATCCAGTATAACAAGGGAGTCATCTCTAGGTTGTGGGACCTTTGCTAACTAAGATGAGACCTCCAGATTCTAGGCTGGTTCCTCTTGGATAATCACCTTAGCTTTCTTTTAAACAGGAAAGTAAACTTGAGGGGAAAAGCGCTAGAAGGATTGCATGGAAAGGGAAATAACTAAAAGCAAACTACCTACTAGGTGATGCACTGAATTTGACATGAAAACATAACACACACAGGATAAAGCCCCAGGTCAATTAACTTGAATTGGAGGTAAAACACAAATCTCTTGTATAGGCATGCATAAATATTTCATAACAAGGTCATGATTAAACTTGTTAAGGGGAAAGACTTTCACAGTTAACAGCTCAGACTAAGACACGAGTTACAACCTACAAGCAAACATACTCTTTTGCACGTATATGCTACGAATGGGACATGATTAAGAGGAAATAAAATCATTCACGGTTAACCCATCAACCATCTAAAACACATACAAACAAGCAAAAAAGAGACAAGGTTGACACAATTCAATAAATTGATTCCAAGAATTCAAACTCTACATATTATTTCTCACAATGAGTTACAGACTCATGCACAAAAATACACCAAGGACAGAGAAAATATCACAAAGCATGCCTTCTTGCATAATCAGAAATAGTTACAAATGAGTCCTCTTAGGCTATATATATGGCTTTCTAACCATCTTAGAATCCCTTAAGGATGCAACAAGCTTCGGATGGTCCTAGAAAAACTAACCCTAAAGTTCCAAGAGAGACAAAAGAGAGAGAGAAGCGGTGAAAGGACCAAGTCAAACAGATATTAACAGATATTTCTTATTCTTCTCCTGATCTGGCGACTGCAATCCGATTTTGTAGATGGAAGCTGGTAACATTTATGTTGAATTTGGATAGTTGTGCTTGCCTGTTCACTTGCATTTCCTTTTACAATAACTGTCCCTCTTGTCTTGAATAGTGCAGTGCCAAGTGTCTACTTTATTCATCGTTCAAGACTTCTTCTTCCTCTACAGGCTTCCTTCTCGGGTGTAATCATCATTTTCCAAGTTTTCACTTCATCATCCTATGACCACTTGACGCTCTACACCTGAATCTCCCTTCCTTTTTACCGATATTGAAACAAATCTATTTCAGATATCAGCAGACTGTTCTGTGCATAATCCTGCAATTTAGAACTCTCTGATCCACTTGGGAAATAATGCAAACTGAGAAAATTATCTTTCTTCTGCAAACTGAACAACCTGGGCTCTGAACATATGATGAATGCAAATGAATGCACCATCAACCTCTTTAATAAAATCTACTCAAACAGTTCAATAGCTCTGTCTGCATTGCTGCTACATTTTTACTTCTGGGAAGATCCTTGCGAGTGAGCGACACATCCTTTTTATTTCTCATCGCACACTCGCCATCCATTTTCACTACACTTTTTTCCTCCTACGATTGAGCGATGTCTTAATTTTTTACTCATCTTATGTATGTCACACACTCGCACCACTTTCATACTTTTCTTTTTTGATACATGCGAGTGAGCAATCTGCATTCTTCACTGGCAGCTCGTCGCACCCCCACGAGTTAATAATTCATATTACTTGAATCTCGGTGACTGAGCGACATTCAATTTTTCACTGCATACTCTATCTAGTCGCACGCTCACCATCCTAATATTCCTTCTTTCATTTTATGCGCGGGTGAGCGATGCATTCTGTTTTTTGCTTAGTCGCCAACTCACGAGTTGACATAACTTTATCTTCATTGCTCGGTGAGTGCGCAATGACCCCTTGCTTTCTACTTGTCGCAAGATTGCGAGCCCCTTTTTGATTCATCAAATTTGATCAGCGACCGAGCGACACCTCTTTTCTTTTCGCTAATCGCACACTCACAAGCCCTCCTTCTTTCTTTTGCATTGACTGGCGATAGGGCGACGACTTATCCTTCAGCTCGTTGCACACTCGCGAGCCCATCTCTGATTCTCCAAAACATCAGCGGGTGAGTGATGATTTGATCAGTTCCTTTGGTTGCTCGGTCGCAAACCCATATCAACTTTGAAAATTGTCTGTGTGACTAAGCGATGAGTCCTTTGTTTAGCTCGTTTCCTACTCGTGAGCTAGGAACCTGACCTACAAAAGACATCACGAATGCGCAATTATCATTGAAATACTGAACCCGCTCACTCACGGACACACCAAGAATAGACAAAAACTGATCGCGATTGTGCGACATGCATTATTATAGCTCATCACGCACTCGTGTAACTTAAAGTCTTTGACATAACTTCATCGCGATTGCGCGATTAGACAAAAAGCATGACTTGAAAAGGGTTTTGACGATTTTTGGGTGGCAAACATAGAATTTGAATGATAAATCCCAGGAAAGAGCTGCCAAGACCTAGAGTTTTTAGGGTTTAAGGGCTTAGACGGTCACACAGGGTAGACCAGGGGAAATTGCATCGGATGGAAAATTTAGGCAACACTATCATGAGTCAACCTTCTGGTAATCTGTTAGGATATACCTTAAGTACAAAAGATTGTTAAGTCCTACTCTGTTAAGAGACTTAATGCTTCAATGGTTAAACTGAAAAAAAATGACCTATTTCTAATGCAACTGAATTGCATATTTTCAGATCTATTTACTTACAATATCTTTTTGATCAATGTATCAATTCAATTCCTTTGTACTTAACTCTTTCTGCTCTATGATGCTGTGCTTTTTTGTTTGTCAGTGTCTGCAGAATTCTTTAGCTCTTCCTTAGCTTGATTGATCAGGACTGCATGAAGTTTATCCTTCATCAGTTTCTCTTTAGCGTCTTCTATTATTTCACTCTCCCATGTATCTGATTGCTTGCGAGAATGAATTATGCTTGTCTCTTAAATAGACATGATATCCCTTAATTATAGGTTCTTGATTCTTGATTCTTGGCGTGAAAAACAATCTAGCCAAATTGATATATGGCTTTAACTCCTGATTTATCTTGTAGTTAGCTTCTTGCCAACTGTAAAATTCAATTTCTTAACTATGATCAAATAAAACAAATAAAACAACTAGTTAAGTCTATACTTTAGCTCTTCCAGCTAGATATTTTGTCATTTTTTGATCTCTCTATTCTGTTTGTCAATTCTGCAGTTCGTCGTCGGTGACAACTACTAGTTCTGTGGGTGTAACTTTAGTTAGCTTTAGGATCTCCATGCATTGGGCATCATTGGAACTTGCTCGTCGAGAAACACTATTTTTAGCTCATCGGGCATCCTGTGATTCTGCTTCATTTGGAAAAACTATCTTCTGCTTGTCAGGCATCACTGTGACTTTATCTCTATCTTTACCGATTGTGTGCACTTCATCAGTGTATTCGTCACTTAGTGAATACTTGACTTTTATGTATTGCTGAAAGCATAACCTTTATTCCATTGATTCTCTATAGTCTTTGGAATTATTTATACGACCATACAGATGGTATCAGGTTGACATCAATGACAATACAAACCATTAACTGATTTAATGTCTTGCATCATCTTCAACTTAATATAGTAAAAAATTTAATCAGTTACATGTCATCATACGCTACAATAACTTTCCTATGGTCGCAGTGGATGAAATGTCTCCTGCATTTGCTAGGTGAACCTCGTAGAGGAAATAAAAAAAGGAGTCATCTTCTCCAATGAATCGTAGACCAAAAGAAAATAAAATAAGGTACCCTAAATAGAGGAAGGAGTCTGACACACCACCCAAGAAATCATCGTAGAAGAAGGATGATGAACCTAAAAGGAAAAATAAAGAAGGAAAGAAACAAGAAAAGAGAAGAAGAATAAGGAAATATAACAAAAGAAATAAAAGGACCCTAAGAGGTTATGGGAGCCAAATATTTCATCATTTGAGAAGAAGATAGTGAAAGAAAGTAAACTTACATCTACACATAGATAATATGAAAGGTATGCAAAGACAAATCAAGTTAGTATTGAGTAAATGCTTATCAAGCATATGATAGTTTTAAAGAATAACTTGCTTGAAATTGAAGGGAGCGTACCTAAAGAACAATTTTAGAGGTTAGAATAAAGAAAAAGAAGAGTGTGAGATGAGGATAAAATGAAAAGGGAGGATTTCTCAAGTAAAGAAAACCCTATTATGAGTATAAAAAACAAGTTATTGGAAGAACTTAAGCCTCACTTAAGGACAAAATTTAGGATAGTTAGGATAATGACTAGATTATATGATGCGATAATTGATGACACTCATAAGGCTATTCAGAAGGTTCTACTTAACATTAGAAATACTGTTAAAAAGACAAATCACTTACAATAAAGCCTAAGGATATAAACATAGGAGAGTGCTCTGAGGGAAAGGAGAAGGAAGAAGACAAACTTGAGAATACTAATACAAACAAGGATGGGGTAGAGGAGACGAGTCAAGAACAATCAATGCCAGATCTTTGTGTAGATAACATTATCATCTCACTTGATCCTTCATTGGATCAAACAGGCCCATTTGAAATACTGGTGAAGGTCACAAACCTTGTTGGAAACCTAGAAGTAGATAAACCTAAGGAAGAGGATATGGCCATGGACATTGAAGAAAGCAAGGAATATTCTAAGAAAAATTTGAAAACTAAGAAAACAGAGAAGGTTAAGAAAGAAGTCCAGGAACCTTACAATCCAAAGGATATCTTGGTCACTCCACAATTACTGGAAAGTGGAAATAATTCTCTATAATCTAACATTGAGGAATGATGGTAGATGACTTGATAAAATTATCCATTTTGGATCTTGAAACAAAAATAAGAGGTTTTCACAAAAGGAAGAGAAGAAAACCAACGTAATTGACAAGGTTGTAACAATTTTGGGTAAGATGTTATCTTTGTAGCATTGCATCTGTAATGATACACCTACATATAAATTAGATCTATTCTTGAATAATATTGAAAAGGGTTTCAATACCTGTAAAGAAGCCACAAATATAAAAGTTGTCAAATAATTTGAAGATAAGAGACAAGTTGTCAGATAATGAAATAAAAGAGTGTATTGCGAAAGGAAAAGTAGTGTATATAACATTTTTGTAAATTCTTTCACACATGTACTAAATATTATTTATTACATAAAGAGTTCAGAAGATTCATTGACAAAGATATTAGAGGAATTAATAGACAATATTATCACTAATATAAATAGGGAGTCCAGTAACACCTTTGATGAGATTAGTGTGTTAGAGTTGTAGAAAAGAAGAATGCTTAGCAGGTTTAGTGAGCTTAGGAACTTTATTGTTCTAAAGATTTATATTTTCAAAACCAATTCAGTAGACTTATACCTTGGCCTTAAGTCTTACTTAGGATTGAATTCTATTGACTTGCAAAGTGCTGATACAAATCTATATATAGTAGATGGCATGATCAATGTTGCAGAGATAGTAAAGAAGAATTGGGAAGCTGGGTTCCAAGTATTTAAACTTAACTTTAGATATGTAATTAAGAGTATAAGTATATAATTTTGAGAGACAAATTTTTTCTCGTATATTTCTCACCATTTATATCATAGAGAATTTGAAGAGGAGAGCTTTGGATCTAGAATTGCGGAGTCTGTGAAGGATTTAAACAGAGTAAAGATAAACCCTTATGAACACTAAAGGCCAAACACTACATTTCCTTGTGTTGCGATCAATGTATTTGTGAAACCCTCACTAAATTTTGTATAGTTATTTCATTCAATGTATAGGAAGGATGGATGCACCTAGGTTATTTAATATTAAGGATAAAAATAGGTATGACTGCAAAAGCCACCTGTACAAGTCATGGAGGATGATCTTGAAGAGGTTTTCTCTCACATTATGCCTGATGTACTTCACGTGGAAGACATTAGAGCATTTATTCATTACAAGTATTAAGAGATAGGATCACTTGAGATTCTTAATAATTTGGTTGAAATGTATGATTAGGAAAATCAATTACAGTGTAAATATACTTTCCTTGTTGACCTAGGCATGCTAACATTTGTAGAACACTATGAGTTTGAAGAACTAGAATGGATGAAAATAGTTTTTGGTAGATTCCATTAGAAATTATGCTAGGATAATGGAGATCCCATCAATATTTGTAAATAATTAATCCATTAAGTGACAGGTTTACCTAATGAGATAAAACTACTTATGACATATGACAAATACAAAGAAAAAGGTAGAAACCCTAACGTGCTATAAGTCCATCATGAGTGACATGAATGTCAGATATGAGTTACTGAAGGATGTGAGGACTGTACGAAAGATACTTGGATACAAAATTTAGTATAGTAGAAGACCTAGTTTTGTGTCTGTAGGATACATATATATGGCATACTAAATGGTCAAAAAAAGTGAAAAGTATGACCTTCATGAAATAGTGAGACAAAAGTAGATGGTAAATTTAAAGGAAATGAATAAAAATAAGTCAAGTACACCTTTTATATTTGGATCTTTGATCTTATACATATTTGACATATCACACAAATTTCTAGGTCTGCACCTTTCGACGGATGTGTTGTCAAATATGTAGTTTTTTAGTGACATATACAAGAGAGATGATAAAAAAATATGTGTTTAAAAATTTATTCGGCATCTTAAAAATATTTTAGAGTGACATTCATGAGAGGGAAAGGATCCTAAGGGAATTAATAGAGAAACACAAAGACACTATATTTTAGAGTGACTACATGCTTTCAGGTAGTAGACCTGAGAATAATATGGAGTAATACCATGGGTTATGAGGTGGATGAATAACTTGAAACTATATGTAAACCATGTACTTGTAGTACCCAAGGACCCCAAGGTAGAAAGATGGATAACTTACATAGAAAAATCTATTGCAGTAGACAATGAGCTAAAGGGGAATAAGACAACCAAGAAGGTTGAAGAAATGGTTGACAAAATTTCTTAGGAGCAGTGTATCTCCAAAGAAGAAATAGAAGGAATAATGGAGAGATGTAAGAAAAGAAAGGAATAACCTAGCACACATGAGCCTACTAATAAGGCTAAAGAAGTATGATACACTACAACATCTTTTCCCATGGTCACAATGGATGAAACTTCTACTGCATCTGCTAGGTGAATCTCGTAAAGGAAATAAACAAAGGAGTCATCTTCTAATGACTTATAGACCAAAATTAAATGAAATAAGATACCATAAAAAGAGGAAGGAGTCTGAAACACCACCAAAGGAATCATGGTAGAAGAAGGAGGATGAACCTAAAAGGAAAAATATAGAAGAAAAGAAGCAAGAAAAGGAGAAGAAGAATGAGGAAATAGAACATAAGCAAGAAAAGGACCCTAAGAGGTTATGGGAGCCAAATCTTATATAATTTGAGAAGAAGATAGTGAAAGAAAGTAAAATTACATCTACACATAGATACTATGAAAGGTATGTAGAAACAAATCAAGTTAGTATTGAGTAAATGGTTATCAAGCATATAATAGTTTTGAAGAAGAACTTGCTTGAAATTGAAGGGAGCATACCTAAAGAATAGTTTGAGAGGTTAGGATAAAGAAAAAGAAGAGTGCGGGATGAGGATAAAATGATAAGGGAGGATGCCTTAACTAAAGAAAACCCTATTATGATAGAAGTACAAAAAACAAGTTATTAGAAGAACTTAAGCCTCACTTAAGGACACAATTGAGGATAGTTAGGATAATGGCTAGATTATATGATGAGACAACTGATGAAACTCATAAGGCTACTGAGAAGGTCTTACTTAACATTAGAACTAATGTTACAAAGATAAAATCACCTACAAGAAATCCTAAGGATATAAACATAGGAGATTTATCTAAGGGATAGGAGAAGGAAGAAGACAAACCTGAGAATACTAATACAAACAAGGATGGGGTAGAGGAGACAAGTCAAGAACAATCAATGCTAGATCTTTATGTAGATAAAATTCTCATTTCACTTGATCCTTCATTGGATGAAATGGGCCCATTTGAAATACTGGCCAAGGTCATAGACCTTAATGGAAACCTAGAAGTAGATAAACCTAAGGAAGAGGATATGGCCATGGATATTGAAGAAAGAAAGGAAAATTCTAGGAAAAAGTTGAAAACTAAGAAAATAGAGGAGGTTAAGAAAGAAGACGAGGAACCTCACATTCCAAAGGATCTCTTGATCACTCCATAATTATTGGCAAGTGGAAATAAGTCTCTATCATCTAAAATTGGTGACATGGAGGTAGATGACTTGATAAAATTATCCATTTTGTCTCTTGAAATGAAAATAAGAGGTTTACACAAAATGAAGAGAAGAAAACCAAAGTAATTGGCAAGGTTGTAACAATTCTAGGTAATAAGTTATCTTGACAGCCTTTTATTTGTAATGATACACCTACATATCAGTTAGATCTAATCTTGGACAATGTTGAAAAGGATTTCAAGACCCTTGAAGATGCCGCACATATAAAAGTTGTCAAATAATTAGAAGATAAGAGACTAATCTGCTAGAATCTAAATTACAAATGATTTAAAGAAACTTCAGTAGTCAGATAATGAAATAAAAGAGTGCATTGTGAAATGAAAAGTAGTGTATATAACATTTGTGTAAATTCTTTAACACATGTAGTAAATATTATTTATTAGATAAATAATTCACAAGATTCATTGACAAAGATATCAGACGAATGAACATACAAGATGATGACTAATATAAATAGGGAGTTCAGTAACACGTTTGACGAGATCAATTTGTTAGAGTTGGAGAAAAGAAGAACGCTTAGCAAGTTTAGTGAGCTTAGGAACTAAAATGTTCTAAAGATTTCTATTATCGAAACCACTTCAGTAAACTTAGACCTTGGCCTTAACTCCTACTTATGATTGACTCCTGCTGACTTGCAAAGTGCAGATGCAACTCTATATATAACATATGACATGATCAATGTTGTAGAGATAGTAAAGAAGAATTGGGAAGTTGGGTTCCAAGTATTTAAAGTGAACTTTAGATATGTACTTAAGACTATAAGAACATAATTTTGAGAGCCAAATTGTTTCTTGTATATACATTTTTTGGCACGTTTGTCATCAATATAAAATGGGTAATATAGGCAGTAAAAAATGTGTATAGATAGGATTTCATAAGTATTGTTGGAAGGGTGACATATGTACTTACACAATTTTTTTTGGGTTGATGTTCGACACTTTGTCATTTTTCACTAAGTGTTTCCATAAATACCAAAGGGGGAGATTTTTAAGAAGTGGTCAAAATTGGAGGTCATGTATATTGTCATTTATGGGAACAATTATCATTATTATCTTCATAGGACATAAGATCACATTTTTGAAAGGCTACAGAGTGAAAAATGCTTAAGTCCACAACTAGTCATAAGAAGATAGAGATAATGTTTTGATCAGAGAAGGAGACATAGACTATATTATTGCATCCAAAGTTATGGGAAGGTACATAAGTGTATTTAAGACCTTCAACTATGCGTGCAAGTGTTTTGGGTATAGTAAGATGGAGTTACAAACACCTGAGTGCCGATACAGGCAGAAGACAGAGCATGTGGGTAGGTGATGTTGTATAAGTTATGGCCAACTTATGTTATGTCATTTCATGAATTTATCATGTGTGTATGTTAAGGTCTTATTATTAATGTATGTAAGGTTTTGTGTTTGATTACTACGTGGACAACCTTAATTATGTATTTCTAAATGCCTATTGGAGGCCAACCTAGTTATTGTACTCTTAACTAAGTATAAGTATTATATGCAATCTGAAGTTTTGATGTGAGGAGATATATTATATATTGAAGACTAAGAAGGATAGAGAAGTCTTCAGTGTGAGGGAGAAAAAGTTTACATGGATTTTTAGTAGTATGTTCTTACATTTTATGCAAAACCTTTTTGTGAAACATGAATGCAGTCCTTATGTTGTAAGTGCAATGTGCACAAGTTTTGCGTACCCCTAATAGGGTTCTTGACTCTTAACATGGCATATCCTTTGAAAGGGACCTATATATATTGTATTAATCATCTCCTAATAGGGCTTGGAATCCTAATAAGGTCTCAATTCTTATAGTGTAGATTTGTGGGTATCATTCCCACCGGGTTTTTTTTTTTTTTTTTCCCCTTAATAGGGTTTTCCTCGAGAAACAAATTATGGTGTTATGAGTATTCTTATGTGTGTGTAATTATAATGGATCATTGGATTAACTTTTTTATTTGTTAATTAGTTGAAAAGGAATTTTATTTTTTGGGATATTGATTCACCCGCCCTCTTAGTATCACTTAATCCCAATAGTTACACTATCAAGAATTAGAAGTGTAATATTCCAACAACCAGATTGGTTTGAAATATTCATAAGAAATTAGCATGACCCCCATGTGTTCATGATATATATAATAAATTTAATTCCTATAATAAATTTATTCTCTAAGACGCCCTCCCAATAATGCAAAATCTTTACTATATAGGGTATGTGCAACAAAATGGTGAACAAAAGGGGGTCGAAAGTGACAACTTCTTTCCTTATATTAGTTCAACATAAAATTTTATAATAAATTTGAGCCTTGTGTATTCAAAATTTAAACATATTGAAAGAACAATAATTATTTTGTAATTTGAATGTAGTTTTTAAACTACTTTTTAAAAAAAAAAATTGATAAGATTAAGAGTATTAAATCCTTACCATACACAAAAGTTTCCTTTCTTTACAAAAATGCAAAAGTGTTTGGTTTGTAGGTAAAAATAGTTATATTAAATTTGGTATTTCCAAAAAACTTTGAGAGAAAGATTGTTAAGAGTGAATATTAGAACTATGCATTGAAGGTCCACACAAACCAAAAAATTTGATGGGTCTAGAAGTGAAGGAACAATTGAGACAAATCTTAAGAATAAGCATAGAGTAAGGAAGTTCTAGATTTTTTTGTATTAAATATTAATAAAAAATAGATACATATCATCTAAGAAACATCAACTACTTAGAGCCTATAATCACAAATCAAATTATAATATATACTACATTTGATTAGATGAAATGTAATATTCACAACATAATCCTTTGAAAAATCAATGTCATGATAGTACATAGAATAAGAAACACAAAATTATGAAAATCTAATATAGAGTAAACCATAAGGAAAATCAATCAACTCTACTTTCAATAAATTTATCCTAATTCCAATACCCCAATGGAGGGTATACTACTGAAATATCCTTATTGGAAGTAACCTCTCTAATAACATAATTCTTACTTGATTTGAAGAAGTTATTAGCTCTTGAATGTTCCTTTTTCTTATTTTATTTATTTTAATATACTTATTCATTATATTTATTATGATGATCCTTGAGTTCTTTGTGCAATGTAGGATTTTTATTATTGTTATATACCTAAGATTTCCCATATTGAACCTCTTGTGTATTTACTATTATAAGTTCATTTCTTAGTAGCTTGAGGAATTATTTATTGGATATTTTCATGGTCAATATGAACTCCATTGCAACATGGTAAAACATGATTATTTTAAAATCCCTAGTAAAGCATCCTCTTGTTTTATTGAAAAAATATTTCTTTTCTTGCAATTAATTCATAATATTTCAGTAGAAAGAGTAAATGATAAACTATTGTGAGTTTTTGTAATGAAATCAACATGGCTAGTGAGAATTTCTAACCAACATAATTTCTTATTACTCTCTCTCTCTCTCTCTCTCTCTCTCTCTCTCTCTCTCTCTCTCTCTCTCTCTCTCTCCCNCTCTCTCTCTCTCTCTCTCTCTCTCTCTCTCTCTCTCTCTCTCTCTCTCTCTCTCTCTCCATATTTTAAGTTTATGGTTATTACTTGTCTTAATGAAACATGTAAGTATGATATTGCAATACCTAATTTGATAAAAAAGACCTAATTAGACCTATTAGGAAATAATTATACCTAAGCCCCTAAACCCTACCTAATTAGAGCTAAGACCCTAAACCTTAAGCCCTAAACCCTACCTAATTAGACCTAAGACCCTAAACCTTAAACCCTAAACCCTACCTAATTAGACCTAAGACCCTTAACCTTACCTAATTAGACCTAAGACCTAATTATATTACCTAATTAGCCCTATAACCTTATTAGACCCAATTAGACCCAATTAGGACTTAATTAGATCTAATTAGGACAATTAGGACAATTATATCTAATTACGACCTAATTAGATCCAATTAGATTCAATTAGGACAATTAGATCCAATTAGATCCAATTAGGACCTAATTAGACCCTTTATAACCCAATTAGACCCTTTAAGACCTAATTAGCTCCAATTAGACCCTTTAGGACCTAATTAGATCCAATTAAACCCTTTAGGACCTAATTACATCCAAATAGGATGCAATTAGACCCAATTAGGACCTAATTATATCCAATTAGGACAATTAAGAAAATTAAATCCAATTAGGGCCTTGTTCACGGGGTTTTCTTGACCGGGTCCACCAATAGTCATAAGTTGTCACTAGGTTCCGGAGATACCGGCCAACTCTGCTTGCAAAGGTTGTCCAGGAAAATAAATTCCCTGGGCCTTCAAGCACCTGGGTGTTGGGTCATGACGATGCGGGGCTCGGTTGGGAGAAGTGACTGTTTTCAAGGGGGATAGCTGGTTTCTTCAACTCATAACTTCTGGAGATTCAATATAGTGAGGTTTCCCCTAGCATTCTACACTTAGCAAATAAAATGAAAAAGATCCTACAGGGTTAGAAGTATTTCATCTAACTATAGTCATGCTAAAATGTCCAAAACATCAATAATACTCTGATAGACTACACTAAATACCAAAGAAATACATAACCATCAGCTAGTATTTTATCAGTAGCGGGGATAAAGAGGTCGTTAATCTACTTTAACATATCACAGTAGAAGACATGAAGAACATTAAAACATGAAATGCCATTAACTCAGAAGCAGGAATGCCCACAACATCATTGCCGAGAATTCTTTCCTTTTTTATTAATATTCCTTCCAACAAGCACTGGTGCGTGATACAACGGTGGCTCCAGGGGAGCATCTAACTACTGAGAACCGAACAATGGAGCATTGAGCTCTACAACTAAACTAAGAAATCACTTTTCTATTTCTATGAATAAAAAAATCAACAATTTCACCGACCCTTGGAAATGGGCCGGTTTGGCTATTTATACAACTCTCTTAACCCTAACCCTATTTACATCAAGCTTCAATAAAATACAATATCTAGGGGCCGGTACTACCTACGCCACCCTACAAAAGACCTGGAGACAAAATAGGTCTGCCATGTCAGAAGAATAAGACAAGAATATACAGCGGAAGAATCAGTCTTCAGAAGAGAGCCATAAAGGAGAAAGAAGAAAGTAGGTCCCCCGGGGACCGAGGCTACATGCCTCATAAATGGGAAATGTGGTGCCCTGTCTCCAATGTGCCATGTGTACCTCCGAGGGGTACCTCAAGAAGACCACCCCATCAGAAAACCAACTACCGAACCAACGCCCCTTGATGTGGCCAACTACCTTTTGACAGTCTTTATTAACCACTTCTGAAAGTGACCGATCGGCCTCGGGGACAGGGACATGGATCACTTTAAAGAATACAAAATTTTGGATCCGGGACTCCGGGATCCGGGAACTTGCATCCCAAAAAAGAATAAATAATACTCAATATGAATTTTCCCTGGCCTCTGGAGAAAGCTCAAGGTTACTTATTGTCATTGAAAGCCTAGAGGAGGCAAGAAATGCCATCTTCATCTACTTCCTTTAGGCTGGCCCTTCTGTGCTTGGCTACTTCAACTTGTTCCCCTAGGTCTAAAACATTTTCTTTGAATTCATCTGCCAGCCTTGCAGCGTCATGACCCTTAAGTATCATACTGGTTAATTTTGCCATCTGGGCCCCATCTATCTCCTCCACGGATTGATACCAGGATTTCATTATTTCATCAAAACTCCCCAAAATTGAATCTTTGGGGGTATATGTATCTATGCAAAGGGGATCAACCCGGGAAGCCTTTATTATAAAAGACTTGTATAAATTAGAAGAATATTTTACAATGTTTACCTTTTCTTGTAAGGACTCTACCAGTTGCTTGGTTACCTCCAATGTGAGGTCAATCCTGGAGTGCTAGGTTCTTACAAAATCAAATGATTCCTCACCCAAAATTTTGGATTTATAAATTATATCTTCTCCCAAGGTGAGGAGCTCTTCAAGCTCCACCTTCCACGCTTTGTAATTTTCGATGTCACTCTCCCACTGCTCAATAAGCACTTCTTCCTGATGAATGACCTGCCGGGCCGTGTATAGGTCTGGGAGGGTGGACACCAGGAAACGCTGGGTGTTTCCTATCTACAGGGCGACCCACTCATCCACTGCTTGGGCTTTCTTTTTCATTACTCGCAGGGAGTCTATGTCACTCTGCGGTAGTTCTTCTGATGTGGAGGTCTCCGGAGGAGCGGCATTGATGGATCAGGCCAGCTCAGTAAGCAACCCCATAAGGTTTGCATTCTTTTCTTTTTCAGCCTTGAGCCTTTGGGCCTCTTTCTCATATCGGGCCTCCACTGCCCTTGCTGCCTGCTTCAGCAAGTCTACCTCACCTTGCTTTCCCCTTTTTCCTAGGGACACCTCTGCAACACTATAATCTATGGGGTCCGCGGTTGCTTCCTCAGTGTTTAAGGGAGGTGTTGCCACAACGACAACTGTTTCTCCACCTGGCCCAGTTCAAAGAGTTTGAACTATCCAAGCTTTCTTTGCCTTCAGTGGGGCCTGAACTTGGGCCATCATTTTGGCCAAGGAGAGAGGAATCACTGGAGCAGACTGAGCCTTTCTCTTTCTATTTTCTACAAGCCACTAAGGTGGGAGAGGTGGCCTTCCTAATAAAATTTGTTCTCCTGATTCTTTCCTAGTGTCCAGTGGCTGTTGCTCTTCAGCAACGTGGACCTCATCTGTTTCTCTCCTTGCCTCAACTTCTTCCACAGCAACATTCTCTTCAATCTCCATCTCCTCAGCCAGGTCCCGTATGTCAATCACTAGGTCTGGACCTTGGTAGGCTTCCTTGGGGATTTCTTCTATACACTTCTCATCTTGTTGTTCTTCTTGTTTTGCCAGGACTTCCTCCTCAATTGGTACTTCTTTTGGCAGTAGGGGAGGTGTCGGGCCAAGATTTAGAGTTTGGGCCGCTGTGATCACCTGCCCAAAGAGGATCCTGGGAGTGGCCCTTATAATGTGGTGGTTGGGGTTACAGTTATTCCCGAAGGTTCGGGTCCCCTAGTGGATGCCATTTGTTCACTTGGTTTTTGTTGGTCCACTCCCAAACCTTGCATCGCTTGAGCCCCAAAGATAATCCCCATTTCTGGCTCCTTTTCTTCCACCTACTGTTCTTTCCCTATAGCCTCTTGTTCTACAGCCTCTTGTTCTACAGCCTCTTGCTCTGTCCCCAGGATTTCTGCCCCTTCTTGTGTATCGTCCCCCTGTAAATTCCCAAATTCATCGGCTGCAAATACATCAAACTCTTCTCCCGGAGGGGGACTGGCTGGGACCTCCGCAGGCTCTATTTCTTTTTCCAGTTCTGGGGAACTGGAAGAAAAGATATCCACTTCTCAGGGGAGGGACGCCTCTGTCACTGGTTCTTCCTTGGTCTTTTTGATGAGTTTCTTTTTTTTCCAGGTGACTAGAGGTGGCCCCGCATCTCTTATTGTCACCGCCTTCAGGGGATCCACCCCCGTTGCCTTCACCATTAAGGCAGCTAGTGATGGGGAGGAAGGAGGATGAAGTGGCTCGGTCATAAGTGGTGGGGTAGCTAGCTTCATTATTAATTGCTCCCTCATTTGATGAGAGTCCACCACTGACTATTTTATCTGCTCTTCTATGGGGATTTCTTGCACAGAAGGGGTTGTAGCTATTTTTTTTCCTTTGTCTGCCCCCTGCAAAGAAGTCCCGGCCCCTGGGGTCAATCTTGGTACTGGTGGTGGAGTTAGCTTTGGCACGGGCTAGGCTGCTCGGTGGGTACTCCTGGGGCACACCTTCTTGAAATAGGCGTGGCTTCACTCGACCACCTCTCGAGTGAAGTCTTCAATCATGGGCTCCTCTGGGTGGCCCAGTTTACTGGTGGAAGGGCCTTTTTATCAATCCCCTTTTCTTTATACTAGGGATCTTCAGTGGGGGCGGCGTTTGAGAAGTCAGCTGGGAACTTCTAGAGCCTCAGCTTCTGCATCATTCCGGCCATCATCCTCACATAATTCCTGCTCCGCACCTCCACGTCATCCTGGCAGTCTGCCCAGAAGTCCTCCATGTGTATATGATGAGGCTCTGCAGCCTGAGGCATTGCTGGTGTAAATCAGCCATACAGATCAAAATGTTTCCACCCCAGATAGAATTCTTGTAAGTTATAGCTTTTTAGCTCATTATTCGCCTCCTTCGCGACGGCCAGACTACATGTATAGTTCCCACAGGTGTTTGGGAACGGGACATTGGGGACCTTCTTAAGGGTGAAGAAGGCATGCAACTCTATTACTTTCCGACAATATTCCAATAGCATGATATTGTCCCCGTAATGCCTAGGCAACAAGTAGGGTTTCCCGGAGAAGCCGGTGACCCTAATATATGTGTGCTATTAGAGCTCAATATAATAGTGTCTGTAACTATGAACTAATTTCATCACCTCAGTAGACAGGCGGTATCCAGCATCCCGGGTGGGTGTTAGCAGATGGTAGTAAATGAACGCATCATTTACGCGGTAGAAGCTGGGGAAGCTGGCCTCCCATTGAATCTGTGGGAAATGGTCCCATGGCACCTTCTGTCCTGGTCCAATCCTGAGCATGCCGTCAGTGAGTAGACCATGGGAATGGGGCCTCTACTGCGCTAGGGCCCAGAAAACATAAGAAGACATGTAGAACCTCTTCTTTCGGTTCAACTACTGGAACTGGGAGTCGACATGGTTGGAAATTATTGTGGCCTAGTCGAAGAATTCTCCCTTGGTGGAGACATCGAGGAGGAAATAGTACATCCATTTGGAAAACTCCTGGGTGGAGGGTTGCCCAAAGACCCGGGCTAATGCGATTATCCCCATTTAGATGCTCTCCTTAAATTTAGAGTGGGGAATCTCTATCTTCATTCGCTTTGGGTCCCTTTTTGGGGCCTTGAGCCAATGGGTATTCATATATACCCAGGCAACATCCTCCATTTGCATAAACTAGGTCAGGGAATTGGTCCTTGTAACCACTGTGGCCCTATCAAATTTTGGGATACCCAGGCCTATCAAGAAAGTGACTGGGTCGAGGGACACCAGTGGAGTGGGGTATCCTGTGGGCTCTGTGGCTGCGAGCATAATGGCCTAGATAGAAGAGTTGTAGTTGGCAGCCAGTGTTAGGATAAGCTCCGGAGATTGCACGGAGCACAGGAAGAAAGCCGCCCGGAGGATTCCAGAGCCCCTAACGTTGATTGCTAGCTGGTCTCCAGCCTATCGCTAGTTGTGCATTACTTTCACCAAGGCCTCCATCTCTGCCCAAGTTCTAACATTGGTGTCGGTCATCAGTTTTACCTTGGACTCAATCTTTGAGCCCACAATGACATTATCCTGTACAAACTTCATAGTGAGGTGCAGCTTTTCCAGGGCCCTCTCCATCTTTGACTTTGTTGCTGCCCTGGTTTCTGTTGCAGTTGGTAGTTCTAGACTTCCGGGTGGAGATGACGCAGATGCTTTAGACATATTTGGAAGATGAACTCTGGGAACCTGCAAGGCAAAGTGACTGTCAGAACATATTTATCAAAATAATCATTCTAGGGTCCAGATATCTTAGCACCGTGGTGTTCGCCTTCTTGAAAAGTTAGTATCATGCAAAGGCAACCGAAAAGAAAAATATATCGTAAACTTAAGATCTTGATTACACATCTGGGTCTAGAGAATTTTATCACACTTGGCAAAGACACAGGATGGATGGTGGTAAGAGGCCCAAGGCCTAGGGAAGTGACCGTTAGCAAGGATGGGTAAAAAGCTAAGTCATCAGGCCCGCGTGGTGCCACGTGCGAAGGTATTAAATAGAAGTGATAGCGATGACAGCGGAGCCAACTATCTGAACACGCAAAAAGTGGAAGCCACTTGGCTAAGATTAATTGTGCGTATGGGAAATAAATGAAGTTCTGACAGGCTTCATGGAGGAGAGAGAAAACTGCCTGTTTGAAACTGGCAGAGAGCCGAGTTTCAAACAGGTGGTTTTCTACGTAGAAGCAAGTTTAGAGGTGAAAAACCAGAAGCAAAGGTGACTCAACTAGCTTGTTGAGTCACCCAAAAAGATATACATGGAGCTGAGGGATATATACAAAGAAATGGGGAGATATACAGGGGATATCTACAACTATATACACATATACATGAATAGACAACACAGGACGACGCCCGCAGGAAAGCCAGATAAGGCAGACATGCATATATACAATTATTTACATCATTTACAGATGGACTACTTCTACACAGAGGGTGGAAAACCCTCTGGCAGAGCTGACCCACCAACAGGCGGCAAAACCAGAAACAAAGGACCAGACGAAATAGAGAAATAGGCCAGACAAGACAAACAGAAACCAAACAGAACCAAAGAAAAACCAGAGAGCAGAAACAAAATAGAGAGGAGGGAAGGTAGAAACACCAACCTGCGAACACAGAAGATGGAGGAAAAAATGAGGATTTACCACAGGAGCTTGAGTTGTTAATCGGTCAGGAGCACCACCACTAAACACTTGTACTTGCCTGAGAATGACTGAAAATTGTTAAGTGTTGATTGTCATAAACTTTCTGCAAATTCTTTGTTAATCACTTTGAAATTGCTCTTCTAATTTACTCTAAGTGCTTGAAGGTTTTAATCATGGTAAGTGTGAAAGTGACAGATAATTCTTATTTATACCCGTGGTAAAAGGTAATCCTCCTCTTTTCGGCAATCTCCAGACAAGAAAAAAACCTCCGAATTCCAGGCACAGGGATTTCTTATGATGATACCCTTAAGAACATCATGGCAAAGAATCCCAAAGTCTGGAATCTGGTTCCCAATGAAGGACAACCTCTAGGACCGGAGTCTCAGAGGAGAAAACCAAACAAACAAAGAAACACACCGGGGAAGAAAACCCCGGAGAAAGGAAACAAAAGGGAAAGAAAGAAAAGGCAAAGCCGCAAGAAAAAGAAAATGAAAGAAAAAAAAAATTAGGGGACCCAAAATTTTGCCCACAAAATGTAGGGATAGGGATGCAGGGCATAACAAATGGTGACTATCTGGGACAAATGCCTTAGCGCATTTGAGAACTATAGAATCTCTGGTTAGCAAACTGGAACAAGCCTCTTTTCGAAGCGTCTGATAGGCAAAGAGCAATATTTTGAGAGAATCCAACCACACAGGAGTCAGTCCATAGTCTTTC
Source organism: Thuja plicata (assembly GCA_018584345.1). Classification (NCBI taxonomy): domain Eukaryota; kingdom Viridiplantae; phylum Streptophyta; class Pinopsida; order Cupressales; family Cupressaceae; genus Thuja; species Thuja plicata. Next base: position 3,522,185 of record MU226909.1, read on the forward strand.
ATCAGTGGTGTCATGTGTGCTTTGGAAGGAAATCAAGCCGATGACCTCTGGGAGGAATAGAGAAGAGGCACTAATTACATTGAACCAGTCATCAATTCGCTCGCTTCCCCCGGAGACTGGAGTTTTGGCCCATTTTTTATTATTATTTTGTTTGCTTCTAGGTGGGGAAGGCAGTACTTCTTTCACCATTAAGCCTAAGCTTAGCTAATTTTAATGGCGGTACTTCTTTCACCTATCCACCTATATTTAGATGTTTAAAGAGAGGATAAAACTCCAGACCTGGGAAAAATTTCTTTAGATTTTTAGACGTGGGTCAATCAATTAGTACAGCCGATCTATCCCCGGTGTCCGATCACTTGTTCCTTATATTATTTGTGTTCACTGATTGCTAGACTCCCAGAGACAACACCCAATGGAGATTGCTCAAAATGTGCCATAACCCTTAAAATGACCCCGGAGATCGGGCCAACTCCACCGTACTAAAGATAGATTCTAAAGTTCACCATGCCGTAGACATCGTACTAGAAACCAAAGTTAAGCGAAGCATTCCCATTCCTGCACAGGTAGAACAAAAATGTCAGGACCGAAAGAAAACCAAAAATAAAAATAGAAACAATGAAAGAAGACTGTCCCAGAGGACAGTCGACAAGACTATTTACAAGGCCAGGCACCTCGCAACGAGACACCTGAAAGAGATATTTACAAGCGGGAGGCTCTACATATAATACAACTTTGGACCAACTTACCCTACTCGAAGTAGTGTTTGAGAAACTATCCATTAATGGGCAATGCGATAGGTTCCCCAGTCAGATAGTTAAGGTGGTAAGTATTTTCCCCGTAGACTTCCGAGATGAGATATGGTTTGAGCCAGAGCCACTGGAACTTAGTATGTTTTCCTCTCTTCTCTCGGGCCTTATCCCACAACAGGACCAGATCTGAAATCTGAAAAGCTTTGTATTGGGCTCTCCTGTCAAACCATCTTTTTACCACTGCTTGGTGATGTGCAAAATATTCAAGAGCTGCGTCACGTTGTTCTTCTATTCGTACCAGATTTAGGAGTCGAACCTCCACAATGTTGTCCCTGTTGTTAAATTCCTGCATAAATTGTAAAACTGGGATCTATAAGTTGACTGAGAATACAGGGTTCTGACCATAAACCAGATGGAATGGGGATGTTCCCTGGGCAGCCTTGATGCGAATGCGATCTTCCCAGAGGGCGAATTTCAAATTTTGATGCCAATCGTAGGGATTTTGTTCTAACAGATGTTTGATCACTTCAAGCATATTCTTATTTGTTGATTCAGCAATGTCGTTTCCCTGGGGATAATAGTTGTTGGAGAACTTCAGTGTGATCTTCTAATTGTAGGTCCATTCAAGTAGCTACGCCAAAGAAAATGCTGGACCATTGTCACATACCAAAGCAAAGGGCATTCCAAACCTTGTGACGATGTTTTCTTCCAAGAATTTGATAACTACATCTGCCGTGTTGTTTTTGCAAGGTATAGCTTCGAACCATCGAGTGCAGTAATCAGTAGCAGTAAGGATGTATCGGTGGTTGGCAGATGAGTTGGGGTTGATTTCCTCAATGAAGTTGAATGCCCATTGGGAAAAGGGTCTAGCCTCGTATACTGGCTGTAAAGGCATAGCTGGGTTACGCTCATGATGCGTTGTGGTTTGACAAGTATGGAATTTATGAACATGAGCATAAACATCTTTGAATATACAGGGCCAATAATATCTGGCCCAAAGGATCTGATGCATAGTGGCATTGGCTGAGCCATGCCCGGTTCCAAATTGTCTGTGAAATTCATCAATCACTCTTTTAGCTTTCTCTTTGTCGATGCACCGGAGGTACACCCCGTCGTAGCTTCTACGATAAAGCGTAGAATTTTTAATCATGAAGTGGGCACTTTTAATTTGTAGGGCACAGTGTTTGTGGGGAGGTAACCCCTCCGGGCATTTATTATTTAGTAAAAAATATACCAAATTGGTGTACCACAGATCTTGGGTAATAGACTCCACCATGTAAGTCTGACATTCTATGCGGGGAGTCCCTTTTGCCATCGCTCGACTTAGTCCCTAGCCTCGGACTATCTTCATGGGATACATTTCTAAGTCATATTGCTGGAGGATGGCCATCCATTTCCCCCGTCGCTCACCCAATTCACTCTGCATCAACAGAGACTTGACAACATGGTCTGGAATGATAGCATATACCTTACTCCGGAGAATATAATGCCAGAATTTCTTCACGGCGCGAACTAGAGAAAATGTTTTTTTTTCTAGTGGTGACTACCAGACTTCGGCATTCTTGAAGGGGGAGCTCATGAAAGCTATTGGTCATTCTTCCCCTTCAACCTTCTGGGTCAATACTGCTGCAATAGAATGCGGCGAAGCAAATGAGTAGATGTAAAATAGAAGTGAATAGTCCAGACTAGCCAAGACTGGGGCTTCTATTATTGTTTGTTTGATCTAGGTGAACGCCTACTTTGCTTTAGGACTCCACTCAATCTTGGTATCCTTCTTCATCATCTCATTGAGTGGTTTAACTATTTTTGTGAATCTCGTGATGAATCGTCGCACGAAGTTGATTTTTCCGAAGAAGGATCGCATTTCTTTCTTGCTGCCAGGCATTTGTAAATTTAGCAATACTTCAACTCTATTAGGGTCTATGGATATACCCTTCTCAGAGACAATATGCCTGAGAAACTTCCCCTCGGTGACCCTAAATATGCACTTCTTGGGGTTAAGGGATATTCCATACCGGTGACATCTCTCACAAATCTGAGCGAGATGGGTGGCGTAGTCACGCCTATCCTAGGAAAGGATGGTCAAATCATCTATGTAGATGATTATGCACCAATTCACAAGGCCCTTGAATGCAATGTCCATGGCCTTCTTAAATGTAGCCCCTACATTGATCAAACCAAAGGGCATTCTCCTGTACGCAAACATTCTCCACTTGGTGGTAAATGCCATTTTCTCTCTGTCTTCATACTTGACCATGACCTGGTTGTATCCTAAGTATCCATCTAAGAAGGACATCATCTAGGATCCATTTACTATCTGTAACACCTCATCTAATGAGGGAAGAGGGTGATTATCTTTTTATATGCCTTATTCAAATTTTGGAAATCCACGCAAAGGTGGATCTCACCATTTTTCTTCCTTACAGGGACTAGGTTGGCAACCCACGTAGTGTGCCAGATTGGGAAGATTATCTGACCTGACAGCAGTTTTTCTACTTCTTGACGAATCAGAGGCTCTATCAGGGGGTTGACTGGTTTTTTCTTTTGCCGAAAAGGCTTAGCGTCAGGTTTCAGAGGAATAGTATGGGTCATGATGGATGTATCACATGTTTTCAAGTATTCATAACCCCAAGCAATTACGTCGATATATTCTCGGAGAACCACAATAATCTTCTCCCTTTCCTCAAGGGAGCAGAAGGTACCGATGTGAATAATCTTTTCTTCACCAGGTTGGCCGATGTTAACCTTTTCAAACTTTCCTCCCTCAAAGGAGGATGACACCTTCTCACAGGCCTGAAGGTCCGAGTCAAAGATTCGTTCTAAGGAAACCATCCCCTTCAGGATGGTGTTAGTGGGCAGGTCAATGATCCCATCGTCTTCATCACCCTGCCCAGTATCATCATGGTCTCGTTCCTCCACTATCTGATCTTCAAAGACACCCACATTTTCCATGAAGGCCAGGATATGTTGGTCATCCTCGAAGACCTAAAAGTGGGTGACATTATCTAGAATGGACGGGGTGGGGACCATCTCAACTAAAAATATCTAGAGTCGTGAGCCAGCCATTGGCTCAAATGTGCTAGCAGAAATGATGAGGGCATCCGGGACATAGTTTCATCGTCGGGGAATAAGATCAATGCCAAAGGCATCAAAATATTCAATAAGGTTCCAAGCCTGGTTGTGGTATGTGGCCAACCTTTTATCGGGACATGTGTATTGACTCTGGACTTGCTTAACAACCAACTTTGAATCACCCAGAGCCCGAAGGTGGGTGATACCTTTCCTTAGTGAAAATAAGAGCCCGAGGATCAAAGTGTCGTACTCTGTGACATTATTTATACAGTTAAACTGCAACCTATAGGACACGAGGAAGGACTTCCCTCATGGGTTGATTAATTCTACCCCAGCCCAATAGCCTTGTTTGGATCGGGACCCATCGAACTTTAGGGTCCATAAGTCATTGTTCGTAATCTGGGGCTGAGGAGGGGGAGTTTTCTTTGGATTATTGCTGGGAGACTTAGGGATTCTTCCCAAGACTATCAGCGCAAGAGTGGAATTTACTTCCAGAGGTGTTTCAACTTGGGATTCCTGGGGGAATGGTACCAAAGGAACGTGTCCTGTAGGAGTACTAGGCCACGGGGAATCAATTGTATGTTTATTCTGAAAGGTATCAAGTTGCCAGTTAGCAATCAAGAGACATGGCCCACACTCCACCTCTGAATGTTTTTGGTAGTGCACTCGACACCAGGTGCTGGACAGGAGTGTGGCAAGGGTCGCTGTGGTACCCTGAGAGAAAATTTCAACTTCCATCTTTTTGTCTAGGTCTTGGGCTCTCTGCTGCACTGCGGGGTCTTCTCCAGGGACGAAATCAAATGTTAAGATTTCCCAAGGTCGGTACACCCCCAGAGAAGTCTCAGAGAAAAATACTTCATTGACCCTCCCAACTTCGGTAAGGGCCTGTTTCATCCGGGGTTCGCTTTCAACCTAGATCTTATTAGATTCTCCTTCACATGGAAGCCATAAGTGGGTGAAGTCGGTCGAAAAGTATCCATTCAAGGCCTTAGACCAATTTCGACTTAGTAACATCCCATAAGTTTCTGGGATGTCCACCACTTGGATGTCAATGATACTGGCTATCCTAGGGTCCTGGATAAGGTGTATCTAGACGTTCTTCAATTCTTCCACCATTTTTATAGCAGTCTTATCCAGTTGGATCACTGTGCCATTGGACGAGGTGGGGTGAAATTCGAGCTTCTGACAAATGGACAAGGGCATGATGTTACCCGAAGCTCCAGAGGCTACTAGGCAATTATGTATATTTTTACCATGGATGTTTAGGCCTAGTAGGAAGGGAGGATCCTCATTACTCCCATAGAAAATAGCCTCATTAGCGTCTTTGAATGAGACAGTCTTGGGTGGACGGCTAACAGTTTTTGGGTTCCCTAAGAGCTTCAGAAGAGACTTCTTCTACTCGGGACAATTTAGCAAAACCTCCATAAGGGTCATGGAGGTGGTGTTCTGCTCCAACGCCTTCATAATATTGAATCTTTCTCCTAGGAATTGATGATTTTCCTCGGCGAGGTCTTTTCCTTGGTTAGGGCTAGGACCTTTCAGAGGAACAGGTCGGTCAGTTGTGTTACTCCAGGGAGGAGTAGTGTCCTTGACGGGTGGTGTGGGCGTGTAAGTTGGTCCTTTACCAACCTGACTTCGAGTATTATATGGAGTCTGCGGGTTAGTAAAGGCGTTGGCTTCAAAGGGTGGGATAGATTCATCAAAGAATCCTGGCAATTCAGATTCTTCTTCATCCTCCCTGGAAGTTCCAAAGAAGATGGTATCACAGGTGAAGGCACTGTGGGTCATTTCTTGGACAGGAGGATCTGGATGGGTGGTATCATGCGACTACTGCCTGTCTAGCTAGGAGATCATGATGACTTTCTCTAAAGTGGCACAATTCACCTCATTGTGTGAGCCTATATCATGTAGTCTACACCAATTAGTCATGGGCTGGAAGTCTGCAACTGGCATAAAATGTGATGGTCCAGCACCATTTTGGTTGGCATTTTGGTTCGGAGGCGGGCCTCTGGAGTTCACGTTATTATTCCACTATTGTTGATTGGGCCTAGGCCCGTTGTTGAAGTTTCTTCCTCTGGCGTTGTTGTTTCGTTGGCCGGAAAAAATATTCCCCCTCTGGAAATTTGAATTCTAGGGTGCATAGGACCCCGCCTTTAGTTGACCCATGTCCATAGTCAAAGTGGACAACATTCACTGAAGGGATTCGACCTTGACAGTCAACTGAGTGTTAGCATCATAATGCAATGGCTGTTGTTGCTGTTGGCTTCCTGGGAAGGCAGCAATATTAGCCAGAATCTAGGGCAGAAATCCTCCAGCTACGAATGACTCAAAGAAAGGCACTCTAGATGGTTGTGTCTGAGTTTGTTATGCCTACTATGGCTGATTCCAAGGGAAGACTTCCAGACCCGGTGTCATCTGAGCCTGGGCTAGGTAAACATACTGGGCCTACTGGTCTATCAAGGGTGGCGGTGGATTCATCACCATCGAGGGGGTGCCTATTGCCAGATTGGGGTTGTATCCCCCAGCATATGTAGTTTCATCAAGGATCATGTTGAAAGGCATGTTCTGCCCAATCCCGCCTGGGGATTTGTTGAGACTACAAGACAACTCTAGGGCTAGGTTGTAGACATTTTCCAAGGTGTCCAGGTCACCCGCAGTGGTTTTTCTCCAAAGGAGAGTGGAAATGAAAGGATCCATCATGTTGAGATAGGTCTGTATGGTCACCTCTGGGGACGGAATGAAGGGGCCCATGCACCGCTTTAGGGCACGCTGGAACCTATGGTTGAATACTGCGAGAGGTTCATTGGGTTCCTTCCTGATGGAGATGAACTAGCTATGGGACCAAGTTGGGTCTACATGAACATGAAAGGCAGCCAGGAAGGTGTTCTCCATTTCCTTCCAACTGTTTATGGAGTTGGTAGGAAGGTTAAGGTACCAGTTCAACTCACCTTGCCCTCAAGACAAGGGAAACTTTTGGGTCACAACATCTTCATGTTGGATCTGATGTCAGTTCATGGCATCTTTGTATGCCTGTAAGTGTTCTTTCATGGTCCGTGAGCCTAAGTGCTCATATCACAGGCAGATCTTAAGTTCTCATATCGCAGGCAGATCTTCTCCGGGTGAGAAGGTAAGTCATTGATTACGCCCGAAAAAGTTCCCATTGGGGACCCGGTGTTTCTGAAGTATGCAGTCATTGGGGGAACTATATGTTGGGTAGTTTGGGCACTAGTTCCCGGGATTATATGAGGAGTTTGGGTATTCAGAGGTATGGTAGATCCCTAGACAATGGTGGCTGGTGTAATTTTCGAGGTCTATTTCTTTCAAGAAGGGGGCTCGAGTTTGACAATTTTTTTAGGATTCGGGGCAGACCTAAGGACTCTTTCAAATTTTTCTGGGGAGAAAGATCCAATCCTACTGAAGGCTTGTCTCTTAAAACTATAACTCAGGGAACCCTCAGGAGGTGTAAAATTGGAATCTCTGGAAGGGGATGATTTCGTGCCCTCCTTCTAGCACCAGTTTTTGTTGACGGGGTTTTCTTGACCGGGTCCGCCAACAGTCATAAGTTGTCAACGGGTTCCAGAGATACTGGCCAACTCTGCCTACAAAGGTTGTTCAGGAGAATAAATTCCCTGGGCCTTCAAGCACCTGGGTGTTGGGTCACAACGATGCGGGGCTCCGTTGGGAGAAGTGACTGTTTTCAAGGGGGATAGCTGGTTTTTTCAACTCATAACTTCCAGAGATTCAATATAGTGAGGTTTCCCCTAGCATTCTACACTTAGAAAATAAAATGAAAAAGATCTTGCAGGGTTAGAAGTATTTCATCTAACTATAGTCATGCTAAAATGTCCAAAACATCAATAATACTCTGATAGACTACACTAAATACCAAATAAATACATAACCATCAGCTAGTATTTTATCAGTAGCGGGGATAAAGAGGTCGTTAATCTACTTTAACATATCAGAGTAGAAGACATGAAGAACATTAAAATATGAAATACCATTAACTCAGAAGCAGGAATGCCCACAACATCATTGCCAAGAATTCTTTCCTTCTTTATTAATATTCCTTCCAGCAAGCACTGGTGCGTGATAAAACGGTGGCTCCAGGGGAGTATCTAACTACTGAGAACTGAACAATGGAGCATTGAGCTCTGCAACTAAATTGAGAAATCACTTTGCTATTGCTATGGACAACAAAATCATCAATTTTGCCGACCCTTGGAAATGGGCCGGTTTGGCTATTTATACAACTCTCTTAACCCTAACCCTATTTACATCAAGCTTCAATAAAATACAATATTTGGGAGCTAGTACTACATGCACCACCCTACAAAAGACCTAGAGACAAAATAGGTCTGCCATGTCAGAAGAATAAGACAAAAATATACAGTGAAAGAATCAGTCTCGAGAAGAGATCCATAAAGGAGAAAGAAGAAAGTAGGTCCCCCGGGGACTGAGGCTACATGCCTCATAAGTGAGAAATGCGGTGCCCTGTCTCCAATGTTCCATGTGTACCTCCGAGTGATGCCTCAAGAAGACCACCCTATCAGAAAACCAACTACCAAACTGACACCCCTTGATGTGTCCAACTACCTTCTGACAGTATTTATTAACCGCTTCTGAAAGTGACTGGTCAGCCTTGGGGACCGAGTCATAGATCACTTTAAAGAATACAAAATTTTAAATCTGGGACTCTAGGATCTAGGAACTTGCGTCCTTAAAAAGAATAAAGAATACTCAATATGAATTTTCCTTGGCCTCCAGAGAAAGCTCAAGGTTTCTTATTGTCGTTGAAATCTTGGAGGAGGCGGAAAATGCCATCTTCATATACTTCCTTTAGGTTGGCCCTTCTGTGCTTGGCTACTTCAACTTGTTCCCCTATGTCCAGAAAATTTTCTTTGAATTCATTTTCCAGCCTTGGAGCGTCATGACCCTTAAGTATCATACTGGTTAATTTTTCCATCTGGGCCCCATCTATCCTCTCCGGGGATTGATACCGGGATTTCATTATTTTATCAAAACTCCCCAAAACTGAATCTTCAGGGGTATATGTATCTGTGCTAAGGGGATCAACCCCGGAAGCCTTTATTACAAAAGACTTGTATAAATTAGAAGAATATTTTATAGTGTTTACCTTTTTTTGTAAGGACCCGACAAGTTTCTTGGTTACCTCCAATGTGAGGTCAAGCCTGGAGTGTTGGGTTCTTACAAAATTAAATGATTCCTCACCCAGAATTCTAGATTCAAAAATTATATCTTCTCCCAAGGTGAGGAGCTCTTCAAGCTCCACCTTCCACGCTTGGTAATTTTCAGCGTCACTCTCCCACTGCTCATAAGTGCTTTCGCTTGATGAATGACATGTCGGGCCATGTATAGATCTGGGACGGTGGACACCAGGAAACACCAGGTGTTTCCTATTTGCAGGGTGACCCACTCATCCACTGCTTGGGATTTCTTTTTTATTACTCGTAGGGAGTCTATGTCACTCTGGGGTAGTTCTTCTGATGTGGAGGTCTCCAGAGGAGCGACATTGATGGGTCGGGCCAGCTCAGTAAGCAACTTCATAAGGTTTACATTCTTTTCCTTTTCAACCTTGAGCCTCTCGGCCTCTTTCTCATATCAGGCCTCTACTGCCCTTGCTGCCTCCTTCAGCAAGTCTACCTCACCTTGCTTTCCCCTTTTGCCTAGGGACACCTCTGCAACACTATAATCTGCGGGGTCCGCTGTTGCTTCCTCGGTGTCTGGGGGATGTGTTGCCACAATGACAATTGTTTCTCCGCCCGGCCCAGTTTGAAGAGTGTGAATTGTCCAGGCTTTCTTTGCCTTCGGTGGGGCCTGAAATTGGGCCATCATTTCGGCCAGGGAGAGAGGAATCACTGGAGCAGACTGAGCCTTTCTCTTTCTACTTTCTACCAGCCACTAAGGTGGGAGAGGTGGCCTTCTTGCCAGAATTTGTTCTCCTGATTCTTTCCCAGCGTCCAGTGGCTATTGCTCTTCAGCAACATGGACCTCATCCGTTTCTTTCCCCACCTCAACTTCTTCCGCAGCAAAATTCTCTTCGATCTCCATCTCCTCAGCTAGGTCCTATATGTCAATCACTGGGTCTAGACCCTGGTAGGCTTCCTCGGGAATTTCTTCTATACGCTGCTCTTCTTGTTGTTCTTCTTCTCTTGCTGGGACTTTCTCCTTAATTGGTACTTCTTTTGGCAGTAGGGGAGGTGTCGGGCCAAGATTTAGAGTTTGGGCCACTGTGATCACCTGCCCGAAGAGGATCCTGGGAGTGGCCCTTGGAACAGGGCAGCTTGGGTTATGGTTATTCTTGAAGGTCTAGGTCCCCTAGTGGATGCCATTTGTTCACTTGGTTTTTGTTGGTCCACTCCCAGACCTTGCATCGCTTGAGCCCCAGAGATAATCTCCGGTTCTGGCTCCTTTTCTTCCACCTGTTGTTCTTGCCCTGCGGCCTCTTGTTTTGTAGCCTCTTGCTCTATCCCTAGGATTTTTTCCCCTTCTTGTGCATCGTCCCCCTATAAATTCCTGAATTCATTGGCTGTAAATACATCAAACTCTTCTCCCGAAGGGGGACTGGCTGGGACCTCTGCAGGCTCTATTTCTTTTTCCGGTTCCGGGGAACTGGAAGAAAGGATCTCCACTTCTCGGGGAAGGGACGCCTCCAGTGCTAGTTCTACCTTGGTCTTTTTGATGAGTTTCTTTTTTCGCTAAGTGACCAGAGGTGGCCCTGCATCTCTTATTGCTACCACCTCCAAGGGATCCACCCCTGTTGCCTTCACCATTAAGGCAGGTAGTGACAGGGAGGAAGGAGGACGAAGTGGCTCGGTCATAAGTGGTGGGGTAGCTAGCTTCATTATTAATTACTCCCTGATTTGATGGGAGGCCACCACTGACTATTTAATTTGCTCTACTATGGGGACTTCTTGCACAGAAGGGGTTGTAGCTATTCTTTTTCCTTTTTCTGCCCCCTGCGAAGAAGTCTCGGCCCCTAGGGTCAATCTTTGTACCAGTGGTGGAGTTAGCTTTGGCGCAGGTTGGGCTGCTCGGTGGGTACTCCTAGGGCACACCTTCTTGAAATAGGCCTGGCTTCGCTCGACCACCCCTCGAGTGAAGTCTTCAATCATGGGCTCCTCCTGGGTGGCCCATTTTACTGGTGGAAGGGCCTTTTTATTGATCCCCTTTTCTTTATACTGGTGATCTTCAGTGGGGGTGGCATCTGAGAAGTCTGCTGGGAACTTCTAGAGCCTCAGCTTCTGCATCATTCCGGCTATCATCCTGACATAATTCCTACTCCGCACCTCCACGTCATCCTGGCAGTCTGCCTAGAAGTCCTCCATGTGTATACGATGAGGCTCTACAACCCGGGGCATTGCCACTGTAATTCGGCCATGCAAATTAAAAATTTTCCACGCCAGATAGAATTCTTGTAAGTTATAGCTTTTTAGATGATTATCCACCTCCTTCATGGCAGCCAGGCTACATGTATAGTTCCCACAGGTGATTG